>SRPT01000299.1:0-33467 GCA_018360205.1 Claviceps digitariae | reverse complement strand
TTTTTTTTTTCTTTCTTTCTTTTTTTTCTTTTCTTTTCTTTTTTTTTTTTTTTTTGGCCTTTCATCTTTTGCCGTGAAGATCCGTGACCTACTTCCCCTCGATAGTCTTCGCCGCGCACAGAAAAAAAACGGGCTGTTTTGGGGTTTGAAAATGGAAATAAAATACAATGCCACACTACCACGTACCAATGTCGGTGCCAAAGGCCACAAACTGTTCAAACAGTCCTGCCATGCTGTGCGTTTATCGGCACAATTTGCGTTTTTGTGATGTTCTTGAGAAGAATAACAAGAAGAAAAAAAAGAAATAAAAACAGTTGGTACAAATCAAGCCGCACCAGCCAGTGTCGTTGAAACGGAGAATCTAAGCTGCAGCGGTCTGGAATTGGATTTCCTACACGTATCATCAAGACCCTGGTTGTGGAGTTGGAGGCGGCCGGGGTGTGACATATGTACGATGTAAGAGGCTTGCTTCTTACTATTCTAGTATAGTTAAGCGGGGTTTTATAACCCTATTGCTAAGTGCTAGGCTAGGCTAGTTATATAATAGTGCTGCTAACTAAATATATTATCCTTAATATTCTACTTAATATAAAAAAACCTTCTTAGAAATTATCCTTATTATAATTCTTTTTATAGCTTATTTTTATTTTAAAATAAATAAAGGGAACTCTAATTTATTTTAGTCTTAAAAATAAAAGAAACTATTATTATTTTAATTACTATTAAAATATTTAAATAAATTATTATTAAATCTATTTACTTATTTTATTATTATTTACTTATATAAATATTTATAGTCTAAATAAGGCCTTATTTTAAGCATTACTTAAATTTTAAATAATATTTATTAATTATTAATTCTTATTTTTCTTCTCTAGTAATTATTTTTTTAAATATTCTATTTATATTTAATTTAACTAAATCTAAGCTTATAATTATATATAATACTTATTTTATTTTACTATATTATTAATTAGCTATAAATTTTAAGCTATATACTCTTTCCCTAAGATTTTATTAATTAAGTTATCTTTTATAGGTATTAGCTTTAGTCTAGTTTAAGCTTTAGTATTACTTTATAATTTTATTATATTCTTTAGTAATTTCTATTTTTTACTTAATAGGACTTAAACTTATTTCTTTAATTTATATTTCTAATTAGCTAAAGCTCTCTTTTTTACTATATATTATTAAACCTCTTAAAATAGTTATATATATATAACTAACTTATTATTTTTATTTTTCCCTTTAAAAGTTAATTTTATATAATTAATAATACACTAAAAATTATCTCTTTATTTTTTAGCTACTTAAGCTTATTTCTTTAGTAATTTAACTACTCTTCTAACTTAATATTATATTTTTTCTACTATATTCCTAGGAATAAATAGTGGAAATATATTATTTAAGTCCTACTAAAAACCCTTATTATTATTATATTTATTATTATTATTACTATTATTATTCTTCTTTAAACTTTCTTTATTTTAATTATTCTTAGCTATAATCTCCTTTATTATTACATTTAAGTGCTTAATTGCCTATATAAATACTTTTATATTTAACTAATTTATTAGTATAAGTTATTTAATTAGTGTAAATAAATCTATATTTACTAGTATAAGTTACTTAATTAGTATAAATAGATCTTTATTTACTAGTATAAGTTACTTAATTAGTATAAATAGATTTAGTGTAAATAAATTAACTAGTGTAAATTAAATAGTTATAAATAACTTACTAACTTAGTTTATAATTAACTAAGAGTTTAATTTTAAATTCTTAGGTTAGATTGCATTATTACTTAATATTTATAATTAGTTAACTTATAGTTAGTATTATTTTATTACTCTTTATTCTTAATAGTATTTATTTTATATTATAGTCTTTTTTTAGTTAATAAATTTATTTACTTACTATTTAAGTTTTTAATTCTCTCTATTTAAGTTATTATTTAAATTATTATTAGTATTTTTTAGTGTAAGTTTTTTATTTTTATAATTCTAAGGGTTTAAGTATATAATCTGCTTTTTTAGTAGTTTAATAAACTTAAACTATAGTAATATTATAAAGATCTTTTTTATTATATTATTCTTTATTACTAATTTTACTCTCTAAATAATAAGACTTATTATAACTAATATATATAACTTAACCTATTACTATTATTTCTTATTTCTTTTTATAATTTTCTTTAATATCTTTATTTATATATAATTAGATAGGGTGCTTATTAATACACTAAATTATATATACTTTAATACTATTTTATATATAATATATTTTACTATTTTCTTTAGTATATTATATTAAACCTTCTTAATATACTATATATATATCTACTTATATATATTATCTTTATTAATCTCTTCCTATAGGAAAACTAAAAGTCCTAGATTAACTAGGCCTATAGAAAAGGTTTAAGTACTTTATTTTAATAGTATAGTAATTAAGGTTTTATATAATTAATTAAAATATTAATATATATAATATTAGGATAAACTTATTCTTCTGCTAGTTTAAATAAAAGAAATAAATAAATATATAACCTAAAAATATATAAGTAAAAAGAAAAATAAAAGAAAGGTTATATTTTTTTTTTTTTTTTATTAAAAAAGTAAGTATAGTATTAGTAATTACTGCTATATAGCTAGCTTAAGTGCTAGTATCTACGTATTAGACTATGCCTATAATGCCTTAAAACTATTATTTACTTTAAGTAATTTATTAATATTTATCTATTAATTATATTAACTATTTAGATCCTTATAGCTAATATAAAATTCTAATTTTCCCGCTATTTATTTATAATTTAATATTTTATTAATATTATAATTAATTAAATAGATTAGTGCTATAACTTTTTATAGGTATTTAAATTTATTATCTTTAAATAGTTCTAAATAATTAATTAAAATAACTAAATAAATACACTATATATCTAGTAACTTTAATTTATATACTACTTAACTAATTCTTTATAACACTTTAAACAATTTAGTATATCTTAGGCTATATTTTTAGCTAATATTTATTAGAACTATATATTCTTATTTATCTAACTTAATTAGGACTTTATCCCTGCTTAAAAAGAATTTTACTATATATTCTTTATTATAATAATATTTTATTTTTACTATAGCTAACGCTAATATATTATATACTTATAACCTTTCTTATAGTTAATTAAATAGTATTAAAGGTTAGTTACTTAGTATTCTTATAGTGTTATTAGGGTTAAATCCTAATATTAGTTTATTTAGGCTAATTCTTATTAATATATTTAGTGTATTATTAAACTTAAATTATAATTTTAGTATAGTTTCCTCCTATTATCTTAAGTCCTTTAATTATATAATATATATTTATATAGCTAATTTAATTTATTAAATTATTCTCTCTATCTAACTATTTATCTAAGGATAATATACTATTAAATATAATAGAGTGGTTTTAATTAACTGCTAGAAGTTAGATTAAAAAGCTACTAGAAATTTAGGATCTCTATTACTTAAAATAATTTTTAGAATGCCCTAATTATTTAAAATAGCTTATTATATAATATCTTTATATATTACTTTACTAAGATTTTTATTAAATAGGGTGCTATTATAATCTATTTATTAAATTTATTAACTATAATTAGTATACTATTATTCTTATTTACTAACTTTAGTAGTATAAGTAGAAAGTTAATAGAAATTATATAATATAGTGCTAAAGGTAGTAATAATAGTTATAAATTACTATATTATCTATATTATCTTATTTAGAATACTTAATATAATAAGTATATTATTAAATATTATTTAAGTAATTATAATCCCTTATAAATATAAAATTATTATATATACTTGCTTAACTTTATATATTTTAAATAGTTTCTATTATATAATAATTAGAATAATTATTTAACTACTAATTTTAGAATGTATAATTAAGGTAGTATACCTAGGGTAACTTTTTATAGCAAACTATTTTACTATTTAAATAGTAATATTGCTTAATTTTTTAGCACTAACTATTTATTATTTTAAAGTGTTAGGATAATCTATTTCTATATAGGGTTTTTATTATATCCTAATATTATTTATTTTTTATATTTTAGTAATATTCTAATTAAATTTACTATTAGTTACTTTACTATTACTAATATATTTAATAGTATTAGGGTAGTGTATATAGCTAAATTATACTTTATATAGAGTGCTATCTACTCTTTAGGTAATATAACCTAAAGTTTAGGCTAATTATTTAGTATATTCTTTAATTATCTAGGGGCTTTCTTATTATATATTAGTTTATATACTTTTAACTAACTTAATATATTAGGTACTATATATTTCTTTCTAGGCTAATATAGTACCCTAACTTTAAATTAACTAATATATTCTATTACTTAAATAATCTTCTTATTTACTATATATCTATTTAATATATTAATAATATTTACTTATTTAGCTAAGTTAATTATTAAATAATAATTTATAAAGTAAGTTACTAAGGGCTTTTAAGTAGCCTTAATTTAATACCTTACCTTATAAAGTATTTAGATATAGCTATAGATTTTTAATTCTATTAACTAATATCTCTTTTTTACGTTAAATAAGGTCCTTAATAAAAATGCTTTTAGTTAAATTATTATTTATACTAGATACTTTAAAATTATATTTTTAACTTTAAGCTTTAGTATATAATTATCTTTAATATAGTATATTATTACTTTAATTCCTTTGCTTAATATATTAAAATCTATAAATAAATATTTATTTAGCGAATAAATAGCTAGTATTTTATAGTCTATTAATGCTTATTTAAGTGAATTAAATGCGTTAATTTCTGCTTTTATTAGTAATAATACTAAAATACTCTTTACCTACTTATTTTATGCTAGCTTTAAACCTAACTTTAGTGTTATCTATTAAATATAAGCTATATATAGTAAATTAGTCTTTCTATCTTATAATAGTTTAACTAATGCTATATATTTTAGAATATTATAGTATAATAAGCCTATAAATCTAAGTAAATATTTTAATACTTATAGTATCTTTAAAAACTTAAGATTTTAGATTATTACTAACTTTTATTTAGTTATAGCTATTCCTAAAGTATTAACTACTTAACTTAAAATTACTATAAAAGGATATGCTATATATATCTTTATTAAACTAATTAATAGATTATTTATTAATAAAATTCCCTAGACTTAGTTATAATTTACTATATATTTATTAAATCCTTATAATATAATAATAATATTATTATAATAAAATATAGCTACTATATCTCTAAGCATATTATCTATATACCTTTAAATATATATATTTAAACCTTTATATTCTATAATAAGCACTTTAAAAGTATACTATTTTATATATATAATAATACTAAATACCTATTATAAATTTAGATAAACTTACTATTAATAATAAAAACTTATAGTATTTACTAATATAATATATATTATATTTACTATTTTAGTAAAAACTTCTTTTTATTTTCTTATAGAATATATATTATTAAGTAAGTTAGTATTAAGTCCTTTAATATTAACTATTATTTAACCCTTTTGCTTAGGTTCTTTACCTGCTTAAATAATAAATACTAGAAATAAAAATAGAACTAGCCCTTTTATTTAACTAGTTTTATTGCTAATAACTAATTTTTCTATAATCTATTTAACTATTTTTTATTTTACTAGTCTAAGTAAATATACCTTATATTTCTTAGGCAATTAATTTTTCTATCTTAGCTTTATTTATATTCTTATTTACTTCTTTAATAAGACTATAGTAAAACCTTTATCTTTAAATAATTTAGTATATTTATTTACTAAAGCTTATACTATTTAATTTTTAGCTTTATCTTTTAATTTATATATATTTATACTATTTAAGTAAATAATAATATTTTAATTCTAAATATACTCTAGTATAATAATCTTTATCTTATTTTATTCTATAACTAGTGCTAAGTTAGCTGCCTTATTTTATTTAACTTTATTTATTAAATATAATCTTGCTTTTAGGTTAATTATTTTTATATAACCTAATAATTACCTCTTCTTAATCTTTACTAGTTATAAGCTTAAATTTTTAATAATAATATATTTTATATTAGTATTTACTACTATAGTATAAATGCCTAAATTTAGTGTTTAATATAGTTTAAAAAGGACTCTAGTGTTAGAAGGTAATTTATAGTAAATTACTATAAATATAGTAAAATATAGTGGAATTTAAGTGTTATCTATAGTAATTATCTTTTAATTAACTTTTAGTTAATTATACTATACTACTATTAGTATTTTAATATCCTTATATATTATTATTTAAGCTATACCCTTGCTATTTATTATATTAATCTTTTTTAATTTTAAAATATTTATACTAATTAGTATATTTACTTAAAGTAATAATACTAATATAACTTTCTATATAAATAATATAATTACTTTTTTACTATTTTTATCCTTACTAATAAAATTTAAGTTTAATAGAATATATTTATTTAAAGTGTATTTATTTAATCTAATCCCTTTAATTACTAGTGCTTTTACTTATATTTAAATAGTTATATTTAAGTACTAAGCTACTACCTAGGTTTTATTTACTAATATAATAAAATATTCTATATTTATATATATATTAGTTTATTAAAATAGGTTTTTAATATTAAGGGAAATCTATAGTTATAAATATATTTACACTTAAAATATATATTTTAATCTAGTATCTCTCTATAGTTAGACTTAAGATCTTACTATATAAATAGGTTAATTTATATTAGTTAGTACTACTATTTAATCTACTACTAACTTTAAAAAAGACTTTATATTCTCTATATTCACTATATATATAAATATTATATTACTATTTATTTAAGGGATATTAAAGTAAAGCTTTAAAATTATATTATTTACACTAGCTATATAAATATTATTCTATTTAAGCTTATTTTTAGTAATATTATTTTATTTATTTTATTTCTTTAAAACTAATTTATACTTAATTCTATAAGTATTCTATAAATACTTAAATATTATATTTTATAAAGTAAAGACTTAATAGCATTAATAATATATATAGAATCTACTATATTAGTCTATACTAACCTAATATACTTATTATTTCTCTTTATTTAAAGAAGGTAGCTTAATCTAACCTTTTTTACTTATAGCCTAGTTATACTATTCTTTATTTAAGTATAGTTAATTTCTATCTATATAATATCCTTAGTTATTATATTAGTATAAATATTCTATATTTTATTCTTTAGGTAGCATTTAAAAATAATCCTCCTTAATATTCTCCTAGTCTAAATAATATACCTATTATTAATTAATTTATATATTATAATTACTATAAAAATTACTACTAAAGGGTAGTTTATTTTAATTTTATTTTTAACTAAATAATAAGTTATAGTATTAAAAGTTCCTATTATTTATATTAATATACTATTCTTAATTTTAATTCTATAGATTATTATTATAATTAAACTAATCTATACCTTAGTTTATAATTTATTTCTAGGTATTATTTAACTAATATACTAAAGAGCTATAATACTAACCCTAATTTTAATTAGTATAGAAGTATAGTTTATACTAACCCTAAGAACTATATAGCTAGTATTAATTAATATATTACTATTTAAATTAAAATTCTAATATAGTATAAAGCCTATAATTACTTTAATTAAAAAAGATTATATTTTCTTAATATAGTTATATACCTATATATAAACCTAGTAAAAATAGTTTAGGTTTAATAAAAAGGAATTTCTCTTTAGCTAAAGCTATAATAATAGCCTCCCTATTTTTAATTTATATTAAAAAGTTATTAATTATAGTTAATTTTAATAGAAATAGAATAATTACCTAAATAGCTAGGTTTAATAATATATAGACTATTTATAACTAATTATAGGCATTCTATTCTATTATCTAAGTATTTTTAATTAAATTATAAATAAAAGGGGTAATTTTTTTACTTTATATATATTTTCTAAGAGTATATTTAAATATTCTTATTTAAAATAAAACCTTTATTATTAGTTCTTTAAATCTATTAATTAAAGTAGTATAAATTACCTTAACTAATACTATTTATAAAAGCTTATACTTAGCTTTTATAGTAAGTTAATTATACTAGTTTAAAGCTTATCCCTTAAGATAAATAGTTTAAACTATTTAAATAGTATCCTTTAAGTATATTTAAGCTAAATATTTAAGTCTATCTATAAATATATAAATATATAAATATATAGTTAACTTAATATCTAATACTATACCTATACTAAATTTATCTTTAAGTCCTAGGTTAAAGAAGCTAATATTAGCTACTTATAATTAAGCTAATTTAACCTACTAGTTTAATTTTATAGTACTTATATTATTAGGATTTCTAAATATACCCCTATTAGCTAAAGATGCTTTTATATTATCCTTTAAAGATATAATAGCTTTACTAGTTATAATAGCTATATTCCTAAAGTTCTATATTAAAGTAATTATTATTTTATTAGTAAATCTTATAAAAGTCTTTAGTAAAGGTAATAATTATTATTATTAAGAAAATATTAATATAAATATAATTTCTACTACTTATAATATCTTTTTTATTTTATTTAAATTTAACTATCTCTTTATTTAATTTAGATTATATAATATATTCTTTAATTTATTAGGATTTAGTAACTTAATATAAGTATTAAATACTTCTAGTATTAGTTTAGTTAATTTAAAGTTAATTAGTTTATATTTAAAATATAGAAGATATTTTAAAGTAGAATTTTATAGTTAATTTAGTAAGGTAGCTAGGATAGGAATTATAATAAATACTAGGATTAGAGTAGCTATTAGGATAGGGGCTATTTAAGTTATATCTTTAATTATAAAACCCTTTAAAGCTAATGCTAAAAAAGAATAAAATCCCTTACTATTTAGTTAGGTTTAAAAATTAGTATTAAGTATTATTTAATTTTTCTATAAAACTAATAAAGCTATTAAAGCTAGAATAAATAATATAATTATTAAAATTAAAATTAATAATAGGGTTATAGGAGTTAGATTTTTATTTACCTTATTATCTCTTAATCTCTTGCTTATAGTTTACTATAAAGATAATATAACTAAAAAAAACTCTTTATATTAAGTATACTAATGCTTATAGGCTATTTTAATTAACTTAATACTCTTAACCTATTCTATAGAATAATTATATAGGTTAAATTAATTAAAAAAATAAAAATAAATAGTAAAATACTTAATAATATTTTATTAACTCTCTATTAAAAACACTATATTTCTATATTTTAATTTAATTAATCTTTAAAATTCTTAAGCTTATATAATAACTAATTTAGAAGGATTTAGTAGCTTTATTAAATATATATTAAATGCATTAAAATAGAGATCTTTTAATTATTTTAATAAGAAATAAAAGAAAAAATAAAGAAAATAAAGAAAAAAAAATAGTTTTATTTCTAGTTAAAGTATATAATATTACTAATTATAATATATATATAATATAAGAGGCTTGCTTCTTACTATTCTAGTGTAGTTAAGCGGGGTTTTATAACCCTGTTGCTAAGTGCTAGGCTAGGCTAGTCATGTGACACGGGGGGCCGGCGCTGACAGCAATACTCCCGAGGTACATCTGGTTGGCCAATAGCACCAGACCCATTGATCGAGACGGGGAGGTTGTGGGTTGTAGTGAGCGTCGTCATTCGGAGCCACAGACCCGTCCGTCTATCCATGCTGGAACAATAAAGCCATTATTCATCTGCAATACCTAGTGGTCAACTTCATGCATGACCCTCTCAAAAACTGCATATCTCTGCCCACAAAAGTCGTCATTTTCACAATGTTTGCAACAAAATAGTCCCTCCCGAAACCCTAGCCCCGTCATGGAAAACAAAAACATACTTGCATTGAAAAGTTGGGACAAAGTAAATACGACTACAGCAGCCTAGCACACGTTTGGCAGGCGTGCGCAACCTGGATATGGAGATGCGGGACAGACACACTAACATGTTGGCCGTCTTCTTGCCCTTGACCAACCCGTCCATTCCCCTCGTCTAGTCTACAGATGGAAAGGGGGGGAGGGAAGAGCGGAGATATACAGCGTAAGTTTCATAAATTACTGGCCAGGGGAAACGAGCTTTCCGAGTGACTTTGTGTTGGCGGCCCATCCACCAGCCAGGGCTGGACCACCGTTCTCCTGCGAAAACTTTTGCATTCGTGCCTCCAACTCGGGTCGGAAGTGGCGGATAAGACCCTGAATAGGCCAGGCAAAGGCCTCACCCAAGGCTATATAGAACAATAAAGAGTGGTTAGAGTCGGTGCTAATCAGATCAAGTGCCTGTCTTTTCGGGGGGGTTTGGGGGGGTTTGGGGGGGGGATGACATCGTAAAAGAGAATACATACCGCAAATAGTATGTCCTTCAACTTGCTTCGTCAACTCTTGAAGCATGTCAATTTCTCTCTCGCGTCCCTGGCCACGTTCAAACCGAGACATAATCTGCTCAGTCCACTTGCTGCCCTCGCGGCAGGGAGTGCACTGGCCACAACTCTCGTGTCTGTAGAAATGGCTGAGTCGTGAAATGGCACGGACGACATCAGTGCTTTTGTCCATGACAATGACCGCAGCGGTTCCAAGACCAGACTGGCTGTCTTTCAGGGCATCAAAGTCCATCAACTGCTCATCGCATATCGCCTTGGGCAAAATGGGTGTTGATGAACCGCCAGGGATGATGGCCAGTAAATTGTCCCAGCCGCCACGGACGCCACCGCAGTGCTTTTCGATCAGTTCACGCAAGGGGATCGACATCTCCTCTTCGACAGTGCAAGGGTTGTTGACATGACCAGAGATACAGAACAGCTTGGTGCCCTGATTCCGCTCACGACCAAAGCTGGCAAACCAACTTCCTCCTCGGCGACAAATCGTCGGTGCCACGGCAATGGTTTCGACGTTAGCCACGGTTGAGGGGCAACCAAAGAGACCAACAGCAGCAGGAAACGGAGGCTTGAGACGAGGCTTGCCAGGCTTCCCCTCGAGAGACTCAATCAGCGAGGTTTCTTCACCGCACACGTAGGCACCGGCACCACGATGAATGTAGACGTCGAAGTCGTATCCGGAACCGCAGGCGTTCTTGCCGATCAATCCGTCCTTGTAAGCTTCGTTGATGGCATTCTGCAGGACCGCGGCTTCGTAGACGAATTCACCGCGAATGTAAATGTAGGCAGCAGTCGCGTTCATGGCTCGTCCGGCAACGAGACAGCCTTCGATGAGCTTGTGGGGGTCTTTTCGCATAATCTCGCGGTCCTTGCAGGTGCCGGGCTCACCCTCATCGGCGTTGACGACAAGGTATCGGGGCTTTGTATCCTTGTCCCAGTCCTTGAAATTCATAAAAGACTGTATTGAGGCAACCGATCGGGTTAGATATAATCAGAAAAAACGCATTTGCATTTGATGTATGATGAAGAGCACAAAAAGGAACGCACCCATTTGAGTCCAGACGGGAAGCCCGCACCGCCACGTCCTCGTAGACCCGAGGTCTTGACCTCGTTGATGATCCAGTCGTGGCCTTTGAGAATAATTTCCTTCGTCTTGTGCCAGTCTCCCATCTTCTTCGCGCTCTTGAGGTCGGGAGGCAATCGACCGTAGAGATTCTGGAAAATGCGATCTTGATCCTTGAGACCTCCATACGTCCGCTTAGGGGTACCATCCTGCACGGTGGCCAAACCTCTCACGGCAGTCCGTGAAAGGTTCACAGCCTTGGACGGTGCCGCTTTCGAGGACAGCATTGTGTCGTTGTCCGGTTGGGCGGCGAGTCGGGAGTGATGTTGAGGTCGTGGACTTGTCGTGAAGGGTGGCGTGCGACGTTTGGCGGCGTTTGGCGGCGAGATTTGACTGCTTGACTTAAATGTCAGCGTCAGAATTGCGGGTGCTGTGGTTGGCCAATGGTTGATGTGTATGCATTAACCGCCTCGCTAGTGAGTACTTATGCAGAGCGATATGTTCCGCGTAAAGTTACGTAACCACAAATCATTGCTGATAGTGTATTGTTCCCCCCACAGGTCCTTATTTTGTTCTCCGCTGCAATTGCGCGCTAACCTCTTTTCCCTTGGCACTTCACTGGTCTTTGTTCACTTCAGGCTCTAATTCATTCCGACGATGCGCCATGACATTGCCACACATCGCTGAGCTCTTTCTTTCCCAAACACAGGAACAGGAATGCAATTGTTATTGAAACCTCGATACTCTCGATATATCCTCTCGCACGCCTGTCCCAATGTCGAGTAAACGGCATTCTATCCTACCAGCAATCGACCGCAGTGGCCCAAAGCCTCCTGTCAACTTCTCGTCCTCCCTGACCATCTCCGATAACGCCATTCTCCAAGGCACACATTCTATAACGATACAAGCAGAGACCGTTGTCCACCCACGAGCCCGGCTTGAGTCACATTCTGGCAGTATACTCATCGGGAGGCGATGCATCTTACATGAACGAACCCATATCGGAGCTCGTCCTGCTGATGTGCGGGCAGCCGCGGCTGGTGGCGTCGTGCTCGGTGACTACGTGGTTGTCGAGGTCGGAACCGTCATTGAGGCCGGAAATACTGAAGTCGGCGAAGGTACCACTTTACAAGTGGGATGCAGAATTGGTAGCGGAGCCAAGATTGGAAGACACTGCACAATCTCCCACAAGTCTGTCATAGCACCTGGTGAAGAGCTACCAGATCATACCGTTATTTACTCGGACGGACTGCGTCGACAGGATCAACGTGGCATTACAGACATGCGGAAGTTGGGGTTGGTTAAGCAAATTGCGGTCTTGAGGAAGATGATTCCTAGCAATCCTGAGAAGTTCAAGTGATCTTTCCCCTTGCAAGAACCATTTGCTTACTACACGGAGTCGATGTTTCACCTGTTTCAAGCGATCACCAATAATCATTAAACTAGTCCACGTATCATGGTTTCATCAATATGCCATGGCATCTTCGAAAAGCATCCGGAGTTGTTCTTTCTCCGTCTGCAGCTCCTTATCCAACCCAGGTGCTAGCATGAGTACACGAGCCTGAGGTATCGTGCCTTCAACGAGAGCATCGATGTGCTCACTCCCGAACCCGAGATCTCTCAACCCCGCAGGCTGGTCGCCGAGGTCAGCAAGGAACTTGATCAGCGCCTCGGCAAGTACTTCTCCGGCACTCTCCTCTTTGACGTTGGAGATGTCGACGCCAAATGCTTCTGCGGCTTCGAGATGTCTACGGGGGTTGGAAGCAGCAGTGAAGCGGAACACGGCTGGGGCTGAGACGGCGACGGAGACACCGTGGGGAATCAAGGGCGCCGGAACATCATAACCGGCGTGCTGATAGCCTGGATTCTGTCCTGAAATGGGATACGACATGCCTGTGTGTAGAACGGTCAATACGAAAAGCGAGGCAAATTACAAGATGCAAAAGTACGAAAGCATAGTTTACGCACCATGACACAAGTGAACGCCTGCATTTCCAAAGCCAACTCCAGCTAAAGTAGCAGCGAGAAGCATTTCGCTTTGTGCCTCAAAGTCATCGGGGTCCTTCACAGCACGAGGAAGATATTTGACAGTCCGTCGGAGTGCATGGAAAGAGAACACGTCCGAGATGGGATTGGCGCCCTGGTAAGCAGGTCTCATTATGGGGTTAGGGGGCCGGGGAGTACGTTCATAATAAGGAATAGCGGTCCAAGATTCGAGTGAATGGCACAGCACGTCGAGGCCAGAGCTAGCTTTGACGGCGGCTGGCATGGTTCGCGTATTGAGAGGATCACAAATTCCCAGCGTAGGCTTCAAGTTTCGATGTGCCACGCCCGTCTTGGCTCGCTTGGATACAAGATCAAATATGGCGGTGCCCGTAGTCTCACTTCCTGTTCCCGCTGTCGTAGGGACGGCGATGAGGGGATTGAGTGGCTTGTCAATGGGACGACCCTTTCCAAGGGGTGCGTTGACAAAGTCGAGGAAGTCAGCGTCAGGATAATTCAAGTAGAGGTTCATGAGCTTGGCCGTATCCATGACGGAACCGCCACCAACGGCTAGGAAAGCATCTGGTTGATACGGACGAACCCAATCGATGGCCTCTTTGATTCTAGAATAAATCAAGTCAGTCATGCCCAATACACCAGAAACAGCGTTACGACAAGAGGGTCTCCTACGAGCTGTCCTTGGGCTCAACCCTCACGTTTGAGAAGACCTCGAAGCTGATGCCTTCCCTCGTGAGGCCTTCTCTCACTTGTCTCATTGCATCCAGCTTGTCCACGGTAGCGTCGGTCACCACGGCAACTTTCTTGGCTCCCAAGTTCTTGAAGTCCATGCCGACCTCCTGCGTGACGCCAGGGCCGAACCGAATGGACGAAGCTGCCATCTCAAAGGCATACTCCTTCAGCTCTTGGTTCAGAGATGTGGGTGTGGCATATTTCCGGCGCCCTGCTTCTCGAAGCCGCGGCACAATGGAAGGGGGCGACCTGTGAAAGCCTGGGTTGGAATGACATGGACATGACGGAGGGTGTGTATATTGAATGGTGCGAAGCAAGCTCGTAGCCCGCTTGGAAGCCTGTCAAAAGATGGCTGTCAGTAAAAAGAATATAAGATGTCGTCTCCAGCTAGACTAGACATGATGCTTCAATACATCATCTTACATTGGGTAGTATGCGAACGGGAGCCACCATGGTGTGTTATGCACCCTTCACACGTGCGGATATTAATATTTGATGGGACTCTTTGATTCTTTTTGGCCTGAGCGAGTCGAGAGTTTGAGTCAGCATGCGTCGGGCGAAGAGCAAAAAGCACAATGGAGAGCGAATGTGGTGAGCAATGTGGTGAGCAATGTGGCCAGGTGCAAGTCACGACATGCAGGCTGGATGGTGGTTGCCCGTTGAGTCGTGCCTCGGATATCGGCTATTGAGTACATACCGTCATATTCATACAGTACGTGCGAGACGGCCGGGCACTTGCCACTGGGGGTTTTGCGGGGGAAGCTCCGTGCAGTCCATTGCACTCGGCCGGCTGCCCGCATCCAGCCCCTCCTTGTCTCCTTGTCTCCTTGTCTGTTCCTGAACCAACCAGTTACCATTGATCTACACTGCAGGATATTGCAAGCCAGTCAGTCGATCCAAGGTTTGATCTAACACGGCTTCATGGGCGGAAGTTTGAGCAATGGCTTGTTGTCGCATCCTCCTCATCCGTGGCGGACCATGCCTCTACAATAGACAATAGTCTCGCCTTCCACGCGACTTGCGATGTGGCACTACCGGCCATTGTGGTCTTCGTGATAGATGATGGCTCATGGTGGTTCCAAGAGTCGTTTGTCAGGCACCAGCTCTGCGTCATGGTAAATGAAGCAATGGCTTGGAAGTTGCCGCCATTAACCTCGTGCATGGACTCTCTGCCGCATCCCTGCTGCACAGAGTTCCAGATCGGACCCACAGTTCACAAGTCTCGACTCTCGACTTGGTTCCGGGCAGCTCGAGGTTGCACGTGTCTTCAAACCCATCACAGAATTGTGCGTGGACATGGTCCCAAATATGAACAATTGGAAAGAAGTCCGCGTCTCTGACTCCTGTGCCGTGCTGAAGGGCGTGATATAGGTGCTTGTACAACGTGTAGGACTTGTGTAGCCTCCTTGGGGTCAAGAAGGATCAGTCAGTCACATCGTGCGGTCCAATTGATGATGCCTGGCATGTGGTCTGGTTCGGTTCAATCAGATTACGATTACAGCGGGGCTTTGCACTCTGCTAGGCCCAGCAGGGCCACCCAAGAGCTGTGTGGTCACTGTCCTCTCACTGTGGTGTGCCACCAAACAGCCTTCCAGTCAGCATGCAAGCAGTAGTACCAGAGTACCAGACCACACCAGACGAGAATCCAAAGAAGCCCCATTCGTGCTTCATCCTCTCGACAAGACCGCTACACCCACACTCTGACGCCGAATTGATACCTCAGCCATCTCCTCGCACGGCTGCAGCTTCTCGCCATCGGCCCATGCGCCTCTTCTGCTGCCGTCTGCGTTGCTTCGACCATGCACGGCTGTCCTGTCGACTCCCCCAACTCTCCTTCATGATCTCATTTGACGCGCGCACTTGATGGACCGCGCAAATGGGGCCGGACCAGGCAGCGCCGCCGCTGCCGCCGCCGCCTTGAGGGCAGAGCGGTTCGAAGACGAGAAGCGTCGTATAATTGACAGTTGCTTCAGCAAGAAAGATACTGATGGGTCGCGTAAGTTGATCCCGAACCCACATGCCACCTCAAACAGCCTACGCCATGTCAGAAAAGAGAATCTCTGCACAAAAGATTGATCGCAGGCCGCAAGCTACCGAAGAGACGGGAACCACCGGCTAATCTCTTATTGTGTAGTCCTGGAGACCTACATCACACACATTCGGATCGTCGAATACGCCTCGCATCCGTCGAGCCCTCCGCCGCCGCAAGCTCGAGGTCCAGAGGCTGAAAAACCGCGGGTCATCATCGTTGCCGTGCGAAAATCTGGCCGCGTTCGCATGCATAAGTCCAAGCAAAACAATAACGGAACGTTTTCCATTGGCAAGACCTGGAACCTTGATGACCTCAGTCAAATCGATTCATTCACTGGACCGCAAGTCAGTCCCAACTACCGTGAGTGGGGTGGCGATACTGGCTTCTTGGTGACCCTTGGCAAGCCATACTTCTGGCAGGCCCAGACCGATAAAGAGAAAAAGTTCTTCATTGCCAGCTTGATCAAAATCTATGGCAAGTACACAGGTGGAAAAGTTCCCGACCTGGGAGGCTTTGATCAAAGAGAGCTGGATCAAGTGCTAGGCGCAGGTAGACGACCTGGAACTGGAACTGGACCTGGACCCGGACATGGACCTGGATCAGGGGCTCCTCCTCCATCAAGACATCCGCCTCTTGAGCAGATGGCTAGCCAACATAGTGTCGTTTCTGCCAATTCAATGGCGAGTGTCCCGCCTGTCCCCGTTGTGCCCCCTATCCCGCATGTCCCTCCAATCCCACCATCTTCTTCAAGGTCGGGTACGCCCGATCCCGTGCGCTTTCAAAAAATCGCGGCTGGCATGCGTCCCCCTTTGAGCGGCAGAGACTCGCCTTCCGCTAGCTTTGACTCCAACGTTTCAAGAGATCGCGTGGGCCCAAGATGGACAAATCAACCGAACAAGAGCCAAGATTCCGTGGCCCATTCGTTCGTCACAGCCACGACGACAAGAACCGACGATACATCGAGCCAACCTCCTCGTTCGCGCAATGGCGCGAATGGTCCAGGGGCGTTTGGGCGTTTTGGCGATGCTCGAGACCCTCAGGAGCAACCGTCTCAAGAAGCTATACCCGCTCTCCCTGCCCAAGGTCCCCTGCCAGTCGAGGGAAAACCACCTCCAGAGAGACGCCGGCCCCCTATGGACCCTTCACGCCCGCAAGATCGCGATCTTGTCCCTCCTCCTCTGAATAGTCCCACGGCGCGTCGGGAACCTGTTGGCCCACCACCTCGAAGCCATGAACGAGTGTCACAGGGAAAAGATGTCAGTCAGCTAGCGCCGCTAGCCGGGGGAATGCAAGAAAGCAGTCCTATTCCTGAGATACCTATTTTGGATAAGTCCAACTTCGACAGCGTTAAAGAAGATGCCACATCGCAGCCAACAAACAACTCTGGGACTTCTTCACCCCCCAAGAAGACAAGTGATGCTGCTCCTGATGCCATAGAGCCCCCGCCAGAACCCGAGGAAGAGACACGACCTGGTCTAGGTCCGATGATCCGGTCCAAGAAATCCAAAGGGGACATTGCCGGCGTTCTTTGGAAAGCGGCATCAGCGGCATCAGCTTTTCGACCACGGCCGGGTGGTGCTGGTGAACGTTTACGCCAAACTACTGCCAAGACCGAGGGCCCTGACGGAATAACTGGGGTTGTACCTGCACCACCTCGGCCGATCACCCCCGAATTACCAAAACCGAGCTCCACCTCAGCCGAACCACCGAATCAAGGGCTTACGGCGGCTTCCGCCGAGTCCACTGTCCTGTCCAGTATCCCGTCTAGCGCCCCAGAGGCCGTCCCCTCAGTCACGCTCACCATTCCGGATTCTGGCCAAGCGACTGTCGTCGAGCTTCCGAAGGAAGACCTGCCCAAAGAGGTGCCACGGCGGTCAGTCGTTGCTGGCAATGATGCCAAGTATCTGCAAAGCCTCGGCGTAGATCCGAATGTGCTGGACGAAAGGAGCGAGGAATTTGGCAAGTGGCTGGACTTTTTTGGGTGGGTGCCCGGCTTTGAGATGCGGTCTCACTCGACAGAAGAGATGAAGGTCGACCTCGAGCGTGAGATCAGTCGGGCGCAAGCCGGTGGCTGGTTGGCGCGGTTCCAAGAAGAAGATGAGCGGGTGTCTGCTATCAAGCGCGGCATTGACTTGGCCATGGGAGAGTGTGAAGAGCTTGATAACCTGTTGACTCTTTATTCTGTTGAACTCTCCGTAAGTTGAAAATAATGTCTTGTCACACAAGTCTTGGTGAATCAATGACTAATTGGGTACAAAGACTCTTTCAGATGATATTGCGTATATCGAGGCTCAAGGTCAAGGTCTTCAAGTGCAGACGGCCAACCAGAAACTGCTGAAGAAGGAATTGGAGTCATTGCTAGAGACGTGCGCCATCACACCCACCGACCTCGAAGCTCTTCGTTCGGCCCCCTTGGAAGACACACGTGGTTTGCAGGAAGTTGAGGCCGCTCTCATTACACTATTCAAGGCTATGATCAAGATTGATCCGACATTGGGTGGTGCTGAGCCTATATCAAATACCAAATCTGGTCACGGGCAGACTGCCGGCTTCAACACGGACTATGGAAACATGCGTATTGTACAGGAGAAGAAGCAGATGTATCTGCAAGAAAGCACTCATTTCATGAGAAGACTAATCGATTTCATGACACGCCAGTTCGACGAGTCTTGTGCGGGCTCAAAGAGGTCCCTCGAGGGTGCTCTGTCCAAGAAAGTGGATGCCTCCCATTACGAAGCTGGCCGAGAGATGCTTTGGAAGTATAGCCCACTGATGCTGTATGCTCGCGATGTCGATCTAGAGAATTGGAATCGTCTGATCCAGATCTACCAGGACAAGAGCCATCCATTGTACAAGAGCCAGTTCCAAAATGTCATCACCATCTGGCGCAAGAATGCCCGGAAGATGACCGGAGAAGAGGCCGAGCTGCTCTTCTCGTTTAAGTTTGACAAGCAGCAAGAAGGCGTCGCCAACGCTGCACGAAAAATTACAGTGAAGCGAAGTCACACCCTAGCAAGAGCGCTGCGATCGCCGTTGGCAGATAATGGTCGGGGGGCGAATGCGGACAAGTCGAATCCTGACAGCAGGAACTTTCCTTATGAAGCCTTTGCTGGTGTATTGGATGACCTTTTACCACTGGTAGAGATGGAGCAAAATTTCATCATTGACTTTTTCCATGCGACCACCCTGGAGCAAAGCGACTTTACTGATGAAGTGGCCGCAACTGCACCTCGAGATCGCCGTGGAGGCGACCTGACGCGCCTCCGCCTCATGGAGCCGGATCGGGACTTGGCCCGACGGGTGACGCGGTCAATGGAGGTGATTTTTGCCTTTCTTCAAACAGAGCTACACCAGCTCATGGAATGGGTCATTGGGCAGGATCCTTTGTAAGTCGTTGAACCTCTTTCCTCTTCCGGTTGCTCTGCTGTTTCGTCATGACTAACAAATGCTGCAGACAGGGTGTGGGCATTTTGGCAGTACTGGAGAAAAAGCTGTTCGATATCAGCCAATCTAACCAGGATTACCTGAACACGCTCTTACAAAAATTGCATGGCATATTGGAAGGTCGCTTTAGCAAGTTTGTGGAAGAGCAGATCAAGGCGATTGAAGAGACTAAAGTCAAGATCAACAAGCGAAAAGGAGTTATTTCCTTCTTCCGCGTCTTCCCTGCGTTCATGGCGGCAGTCGAGGACATGGTCAGTGGTCTTGATCCGAACCTGGCACTGCGGCGAATGATTGATCGCGAGTACGACCGCATCTTGAAGTGTATGTTCGACTCGCTCATGATTATTGCCCGAGAACTTCCTGCCGCTGGTGTGGGAAGCGGAACTGCGGATCTTGAGGACAAGGAAGCCCTCAACTTCCATATTCTCCTCATCGAGAACATGCATCATTTCCTCGAGGATACAGATACACGTGGCCTGGAAGTGGTTGAGGAATGGAAGGATCAAGCCAACACAGAATACCACGAGCACATGGGCATGTACCTCAATGCTGTCATGCGTCGACCTCTAGGAAAACTCCTAGATTATCTGGAAAACATTGAGGCTCAAATACAGAGCGGCAAATCCCCCCTGTCCATCGCACGCCAGCCTTCCAATGACAGGAGTATTTTCAACAAGGTGCTCAGCAACTACGACGCAAAAGAAGTTCGCAAGGGTATTGAGGCCTTGCGTAAGCGCGTGGAGAAGCACTTTGGCGATGCTGATGATCCCGCCCTTAGCCGTACTCTAGTAGCCAAGGTCACAGCCGATTGTGAGAAGTTCTATCTTGATGTGGAAAACAGAATAGGAAAAGTCACCACAGATGTGTATGGCGGCGATGTATCATTTGAGTGGCCCAGAACGGACGTGCAAATGGCATTCCGATAAAACGGGGTTCTCTTGTTTTTTTTTTTTCCCCTTTCTTTTCGTCGGTGACAAGAGGCATAAATGCGCAGATACGAGAAAATTTCATGACCGACACATTATATAATAGTCTTGGCATTCCGCAAGAGGATGGGGAAGGGGCGGGGAATGAGTCGTTTTGATATTTCCTGATTCTTTGCTTGGGAGCTTGGCACAAGGACACAAGGCAAAAAAAAATGAAAGCGAGGTTCATGATGCCGAGATGTAGGGGAGGGAGCATGGACCAATGTCGAGCGTCTACGAACGCGTGTACACTATTCTGAAAGAAAGAGGTACTCGAAGCAATGGCAAAATTTCAAGGTATATCGCAATAAGCTTACCTGTAATTAACGTGCTATGAAAAGGGCAAGGCAATGGCGGAAAACTGGATAAGTCTCGCGCAGGGTTAGGGTTGTGTGATTGATGTCTTGACTCTCGGGAGCGGCTGGCCAGAGTCTCCACAGTGCACATTTGACAGACTGTCACTCAACGTGCCGCCATGCCACCACTTAACGCGTCTTACCGACTGACCGCGTCACGCCTCAAGCCTCAAGCCTCAAGCCTCAAGCGCTTTGTTCCACGTCGACAAAAATCAGCCCCCATTCGCGCTGCTAATCGCGCTTGAAATAATATACCCTTGGAATTTGACAGCACACTCTCAAATATATCCGCTCATTCATCAGCTTCACCGTCCTTTGGGCGGACGGCAACCCCAAATCTGCCATGGCTCCAGAAACCCGTTCTCGGGGCGTCCCTCCCCCAAGCCGCGTCTATCACGCTTCACCAACTCTCCAGCAAGTTCAGTTCCCGTCACGGAGGAAAAAGATTCGCCGACACGTAGACTCCGAACGCAAGAGCTTAAAACAACAGACTCTGACGCAGATCGACTTTGTCTCCAGTTTCGAAGAAGAAGAAGAAGACGACGTTGTCGCACTGAGCGAAGACGACAACGACGCCGTGCTACACGGCCAAGTTTCCTCTGATAAAGAGCATGCCGATAAGGAGAACGCGCCGCCTTCCACGGCCAGAGTATCTCAGCGGGGTGAAGGGACGACGGAGGAAGAGGATGATGAGCTTCCCATGCCGAGGAGGCGCAAGCGTGTGGGCGCCTTGACCAAGGAAGCTTCAAAACGACGACGCAGAACCATGGGTGACGAGAGCGATCGAAAGGAAAAGAAGAGGAGGATAAATGAGGAATCTCGACGACGAAGGACTTTCGGCGATAGCAGGCCCTTGTCAAAATATCATACACAGACTCTGACGCAGTTCTTGGGTCATCAGACGTCCTTTGTGGCAGATTCAGATGAGGAGGAGCTCGGTGGTCTAGGGGCCGGCGATGCTGACGAGCAAGATGAAGGGTTTTTGTCGTGGCTTGGAGAACCTGAGCCCGGAAGTCCGAGCGCTGGAAGAGGGAGACGTCGCGAGCTATCGTCGCCTACAATCGATGCGTCTGCAAGGAGTGCCACGATTGGAGCGAACCTCTCAAGGGAGAATTCAGTCATTCCGCAGACTCCGGCGAAGAAGCAGAGCACCACGATTCGATTTGACGTCCGCTCAGGAGGTTTGCCGTCGCCGAGTGAGCGTATGATGGACCGCTATGGGGCGCCTGATGTGCAAGACTCGCCGTTGAAGTATCGTTCGTCGCCAATGGGCCCGCCTCGCCGAGCAGAAACAAACGATGGTGACGTGCCATCGCCTTCGGTGGGAGGGCGAAGGCCTTCCCTGGTCATACAGGATTCGTATGCGACCGAAGAAGGATGGACTACTCCCAGTAAGAGCCAGACTCATCACGTCCGCAGCACGCCAAAGGGCACAAGCAAGACGACTCCTATTCCTCTAGGCACGCCGTCAAAGTTGGTGCCTTCGCAGAAGGATGCTTCTCTCGCAGGGGTGAAGACACCGAAACAGAGAAAGTCTCCGTCGCCACAGAAGATCACTCGTGCGGGGCTGTACGAAATACCCGACTCGGAAGAAGATGAGGATATCCATGGCGCTGACGACAATTTTGAAGACGAAGAGGAACATGTCCGAGCCTTTGATGCAAATAATTTCGGGGCAGGCGTTGAGACACAGGCGGTTATGAGTGAGATTGCCTCGACACACGAGCAAAGTGAGGCTGCCCATGAGCCTGGCTTGTCCCTACCATTGTCACACTCTTTGGGGCAGAACTCAACGCAGGGTCGTCAACAGCTGCTGCTGTCTTGCTCGCAAGCCAAGGCCAAGTCGAGCTTGAAGACCACGCAGATTTTGCAAGTTGTAGACGAAGACGACGACGACGACGATGAAATACCGTCAGGGACTGCAATGCTGCCCATGCCCACGCCCACGCCAGCGCCAGTGACCAGCAAGCCCATCCGCCGACCGCTTCACCAGCCTTCCAGCTACGCCCAGCCCAGTCAACCATGGGAATCACAACGAGTCCCCGTCTCAGAATTGCAATCCCTCCCAGCGCCCTCCGCCCGGTCTGATATTATTCTTCCCATCTCCTCCGGCTGTCTAGAATCTCTCATCACCGGACACACTATTGCCGTGACCACCTTGTTCAGGATTCCTCCGCAAGTTGTCCGCTTCTGGCTCTTCGAGAACCACCTCCTCCGATACATGACGTCCGTCGAACCCGGCCAGCAGCAGCAAAGACGGGAAACCTCTCCGCAGTCGTCCTCGCACCAGCCAACTTGGCAATTCCGTGCCTCGCAGGTATACGAGCTCAACAACCCGGTCCAGGAGCGGGATATGCTCGAAGAAGGCTGGATCGAAGGCCCAATCCGTCGTTACTCCTACTTCCCGCCCGCGGTGGTAGGACAGCTCCTATGGAACCTCCGACACGCGCTTTTCGAAACTGTCTCTCAAGACTCCATGTCCGCACCGCCAAGTTCTCAGGTCCGGCACGTCGCGCCAGAGCATAGGGAAAACGGCGCTGATATGGACCGCACGCCCCGCGGGGCCACCTCTTCCCCTCCTCCTCCTCCTCCCCCTCCTCCTACCGGCAGTATGACCGTCTCCCAGCAAATTACGGCACAAATCCACAGCGACATGGCCTGTTCTACTTCCACGCAGCTGCCCGCCTCGGACGACATGGCTCCATCCACGCCTCACAGAGAGCACACTCCCAAACTCGATCTTTACATCGAACAACAACAACACCACCAACAAGAAGAACCGGAACCGGAACCACAACCTCAACCCCAACCGCTTTCGCTCGCCCGCCCAAGATGCACCCAGCACAGCATCCACCCCTCCCAAGCCACCACCCTCTCCCAGGCATCCACGCCCGAGAATTCACCCTCAAAACACCACCACATCTCCCAAACACCCCTACGCCTCCATTTACCACCACCACCTCCTCCTCCTCCGCCACCTCCGCCGCCTCCCCCGGGCCCCTTCTCCGCCTCTGACACCAGCATCCACTTCCTCTACCACTCCGACGCCCTCAGTTCGCTCCCCATCCCCTCCTCCCTGTCCTCCACCTCCCAGCTCCTCACCAAGAGCCAACTCCTCCCCGATAGTCTCCTTCAAGACCACGCTCCGCCCCCACCGCCCGAGATATGGGATTCGGACGACGAGGACGTGTCGTTGTAGAGGGCCTTTTTTTGTTGAACCGCATTCCTGTCCGCTCGTGCAGTTGTGGCATTCGACAAGCTCATGCTCCAGAGAGGGTCTGCCAGGACTGGTTTAGCTTAGCGGGTTATATCACTCAATAAACATGTTCATGTACCTGTATAGATTTCTTTTTCCTTCGCAGCGAGGACCCCAACAAAAACCCATGTAAAATAGGATATGCAGCACCACCGTCTTTGAAGAGTCACTAGCTTTTCCATGTTTTTTAACAACAAAGACGGTGTTTTGCACACCTCCTCTGCATGTCATGGAGTAGACTACTTTGCTTTGTTTATGTACCCCCGCCCCTCTGCTCTGCACACACCAAGAAATAAAACACATCGCATGAGATTACTCCTGGCACGCTGGTTCATGTTCCCCAAAGAGGAAGTGGTGAACCCGTGGATGAGACTTCAACATCAGCAGGCCATGAGAATGCGAGCTCTACACCTGTAGACCACGAGTGGTCCATCCAGAGAATGCAAGGTCATCATCTACAAAAGCGAGTTGTTAATACATAGAACGCGACTTCTCATTCTGTATGCATGCGTCGCAACTCCCGCCCCATAATTGAAAAGGCATGAAGTCTTGAAATTTCTATGCACTAGGTACATACTTATTACTCCTCACCGCAGTACAGCTGTATCATTTCAAGACTTGCATAATCGAATTTGCATCATTCTCATCGTTTGTGTTACCAAATAGACTGGAAATTCCCAACGTCATCAGCATGAGTGTTGCTACTCTCATAAGTAGAAAGCGTACAGCGTTACAAGAATAACTAGCGTCTCACGGATCAAGCAAAGAAATATTCTACCAGAAACACTAAACTGTTACCAAAAAAAAACCATTCTAGGGCCCTGGACGTCGAGACTGAATTGGCTAAATAGAGTTGGTTACACTCGAAGAGTGGCCTCGACGATTCCTCACATCATTATATAGAAGCTAGTATCAATGGGTATAACCGGTATTATAAGAAACAAAAGCAACATAAAAACATGTAATAACCTATGAACATGGATTGGGAAACCATCCTATCACCAAGTAGTGCTGAATACGGCACCTACCTCCGTATCGGTTACGTTACGTACCGAACACAGCACTCGTTAGCACCAGCAGCTTGTGCGGGGCACCAGAAGGGTTATAAAGTACGACTGGGCAGGTATGTGCTAGTTGTATGTACAGTTGAAGTCGTTGTTCTTCCTGACGGTGTTGAGACTGCTTAAAGGCGTGGTCTCGAAGTGACAGTCATGACGAGTTGCTTGGGTGATGCGTCATAGGGTTGTAAATAAAAACAATAGTCACAGGGTGCTCAGATTAGATTAGTAAAAGCAAAGATGTCTTGCCTGGTGTGCTAGAACTGTGGCGGCAACACCAGGGGTAAACACCTCAAGTTTCGAAATGGATTCGCCCTTATACTACAGCAACAGCGACGGCATAATGTGATACAGCTTAGGTTGCGGCTTCACATTCACACGACTCGACCTCTTCATTTTCATGCAACGTGCCGCTCGTAGTTGATACTATATCGTCCAATACTGAAGCACACAAAACATTTTCTAACCTTTCACATTGATGCCCATTTTGTCCCGTCTCGCTCTTTGCTGCTCACTTTCCTATTTCGCTTATTACAGTACCCATCGTTTCAATTGCAGTCAGCGCTACTTGGCTCGGCATTGCTGCAGCCAGGAACTCTCCTCTCCAATGCGATAGATGATAACACCAGTCTGGCCCGTCTATCCATTGCCCTTTTTTTTTCTTCCTTTTTTTTCCCTTTTTTTTTTTTTTTTTTTTCTTTTTTAGCTTTGTTGGTTGGCCCAATGCTTATCGTAATCACGCCTTCATCAATTCGTTTGGCCGAGCCAAGGCAAAACGAGTGGAATGCACGAGACGCCAAAGTGCTGAAAATCCTGCAATGCGAATTAATGTGACAAATCATGCGTCCGTCCGTCGTATTTGTATTGTAAGCTGTTGTGCTCGCAAATTGCGCAGCTTGAATTCCTCCGCGATGATTCCATATTTTTTGTTCATGACAGGTGAAAAGCTCCCTGGCCCTCCTTCATTGCTTTGAAAAGCTGCTTCTTCATTGTCTCAATTGAGGTGTAGTCGGGCAATTTCAAGTAGTTGACGCACGTCATCACACTAGGCAGATAATCATCCGATGTGTAGGGATGCTCACTTGGTTTACACACAACTGTGAACATTGGCGTCAAGCTTCTGAAACCTGTTCAATGGATCAGTAAGTGTTTCTCCGTATGCATTGCCTGTTTTTTTTTTTTTTTTTTTTTTTTTTTTTTTTTTTTTTTAAAAAAAAAAAAAAATATAAGGTATGCTCACCTCCAATCGGAAGCTTGGGGCTACCAGTTGTGAATTGCAAGAAATCGCGACGATTTGAGATCGAGAATTGGCTCATGGTCTGCAGCAAATTCTTGACACTACGACTATCCATGTTGAAGCCATGGTCTGCTTTGATCGAGTCGGTGAGGGCTGAGAGAACAAGACTAGTCAGTAGCTGCGTGGTGATGATTCTGAAAGAACGAAAAGACGAGAAAAGAAAAGAGGGGGCCGAAACGAAGGGACGACTTACTCTCCAAAGACCAATCTTCGTCCACCCTTCCAAATAGGCTCACGAGTTCATCAGGGGTGAAAGCGCTGAGTGCAGAGTATGGGAACACCTGTGAAAATCCAGTTCGAAAGGCGTCTACTTGTTGACGCACACCAGAGCCCAGCGTCATGTCAATGACTTTTTCGAGATAGACGTCCACATTCTCAATATTAACCCGCTTATGCGAACCATTTTCCTCCAACTCAATATGCGGATAACCCGGCAGTGTGAAATCGAGGCATAAATCCTCAAGACGAACATTATCAATGACAATTGACTCAGTGTCTATGACTTTTTGTGCCGCAGTACGATTTGGGTCTTCGTCAATCTCCTTCTTTGCCAACGCGAATTTCTTGATCGTCTTCAAGGACCGTGCGAGGCCAGGGTCAACAATTTTGACGGCTCCGAGTGATGGTTTAATGCCGGTGCTAGGCGCATCTCCAATGCGGAAAAAGATGGGGTTGAAATGGATATCAATGATGCGAGAATCAATCATGGATCGCGCCACAAACTTGCCCAGCATTTTGAAAAGATGAAGAATGCGCTCTCCATTCGCTGCAGAAAGCTCTTCTTGGTTGAGAGGCCTCGGAAATAGACCAGACTGACCGCTGACAAACTCAGCCTGTCCTACAGAATCCATTTCACGCCACAGCTTGAGCTTCTTCTTGGAGAATTCTTTGGAGACAGTGGAGTAGAACTCAAGAGTTGGTCCCAAGCCTGTGCCCACTTCCTCAAAATACTCCACTTCGAGAATACTCTGCGCTGCACCATACAAGTCCATTACCTTCAACGCTGACTCGAGAATCTTTTGGCGCGAGATCCTGACTTTTTGCCGTTGCAGACGCCCCAGGAACGGCCGATCATTATTGTTCCGCTCTCGCCGGTTGTCTTCAGCCTGAGCATTCTGCCATCTCGCCATCGATCGAGCATATCCAAACGATGTGGACTGGAGAAATAGGTGTCTCGTTTCGAAAGGGAACAAGAATGGGTAAAGTCTCGCCAAGTCTTCGGACCAGCCGGGAAGGCAGCTGCTAGCAACGATCAGCGGCTCCTCGAGCTGCCGATTCAGCTTCGCCGTCAGCTTCGTATTGACAAACTGCGACAGAGGCTCAATGTTAACACTGATGGAATTATTCCTGTTCTCGGCCAAAACGTCTTCTATATTGGCGTTGAGTTCGTGAAGAATATTGAGCAGACGCAAAATAGATGCCGTGGTCGGATTCTTGGCCAAGGACGCCGGAACGCCATTGACTGTTTCACCATCACTTTCTGAAGTGGTTCCGAAGGAAAACGGTTCCGACGATGGAGGCCCAGGAACACGACGGAACTTGATAGGATGAGTAGCAGACCAGATACTGCGGCTCACAAGCTCGTCAGAACTGGAGGTCGAGGTGTGTACTGCGCGATAAATCGTCGTCTCATTTGGAATCACTTTGCTGTCGAGGCTGAACTCAATGTGCCAATCTTGTGGCACTGACTGCAGGGCTGAAGAGTAAGACATGCCGGGCCTCGAGGCCGACGACGCTGACGGTGCCGGTGTACCCTGTCCAGAGGACGGGGGAGGAGGCGGGGGAGGCGGGGGAGGAGGAGGTAGTAATCCGGCCATGGCACCAGCAGAGCCTCCAGCAGCAGCTCGTAGGTTCGCGATAGCAGACCCCGATGGAGTAGGGACCCGGGTTCCGTCGTCCTTTCTAGCCGTAATCTTTCCGCCTGTAGCCACTTCCAGATTGACGGCCGACGGTTCAGGCCGCGCGCCAAGGTCCGACTCATCGTCAATGTCTTCATCCAGCTGACCAACAATGGCCTCCAGCGCGCTCGTCTCTTCCATATTGTCGTCATCCGACATTTGCTTCTCGTCTGCACACTCGAGCGTGTTTGGAGGATTTTCCTCTTCGGTAGGCGGTGGTCTCGTTAAAGATGTTTCCTCTGCAGAGGCTACCTGGCGTCTTGATGACCGGCGAAGAACGCTCTTGTCTTGAGACGGCCCAGCAGACTGATCTTGAGGAGTGGCTGAAGTGCTAGGCTGCGTCATAGATCGGCTCTTGGATTTTCGCGTGAGTCGAGACGGCGAAGGGATTGCGTTTGCACCGATAGGAGGTGGCGGAGGTGGAGGCGGAGGAGGGATAGATCCAAATGGCGACCTATCAGCAAGTCGACCGTTGCCGGCCGCTGCAGCACTGCTAAACTGCAAGCCGCTCATGCCAGCGACGGCAGCAAGAGCTCTGGAAAGCCCGTCTCGACGACCAATTGGTGGTCTTTCTGCCAGACTGATGCGAGGACGCAGGTAATCATCCAAGGATTTGAAAGTGGCAATGGCATGAATAGACACCATGATATTTCTATAAGGACGAGGAACGTTGGATTCGTCATCCGCCACAAGACGAAGTCGGATTTGTTTACCGAGCATGGAAGCGGGGCTACTTCGGTTGCCATCAAAGCTATTGTGATGTACTGTAAGAACTTCAAAATGCTCAGACCTACTGAGCAAATCTTGCATCTTGTGTACCAAAACACTGAAGGGAGTGGCAGGTGAGTCGGCTGTTGCGGTTTTTGGTTTCGACTTGAGCGAGTACCCCATGAAGACTTCGAGAAAGGTAGATTGGGCTGATCGGGCGAGTTGCTCGTCAGGATTACTAAATATATCAAGCAGAGTTTGTACCAGTCCAGATGCCAACAACTCGGCGCTCGTGACACTTTCCAGCATATCAGTATCGAAATAAGAGGCCAGCTTGGAGAGCAATTCCTTGTCCTTCTTAGCTCCGCCCAGAGAAGCTGCCGTGCGTTTCAGATAATGCTCCTCGAGTTCGGTGGCAAGATTTGATAAATCATTCAATATGAGATTGGCCTTTGCTTTCATGGATTTAGCGTGATCTCCTTGTTCATGGGTTTCGAGAAACTTCTTCGCAACCTCTCGAATGCGAGACCGCATGGACTTCATGTCGGACGAGATGTATCGGTGAGGTGGCATGTCAACAGACATGGTAGAGCCACGAGAGCTAGCCGGGGACACATCGCCGTCTGGGGCATGGTCTTGGTCATTTTCCTCTCCTTCTTCCTCATCTTCGTCGTCTCGATCTCCATCTTCATCGTCCTCTCTAGAGGAAGCATTGCCATCACCGATGCCCTCTTCTCCAGCATTCCCAACACCATCATCATCATCTGCGCCAGAAGACGAGGTCTGCAACTGGTTGCCGGTCTGGCTTGTAGCAGTAACGTTCGTCTTTTCGTTGTCATCGTGGCATTGGATTTCCTCCTTTCCTTCATCGTCTTCTCCTCCTTCCTCTTCTCCTTCTTCTCCCTCTCCCTCTTCTTCCTCATCCTCATCCTCATCCTCTTCGTCTTCTTCAACGTGTCCAACGCCTTCCTCGTCGTCTTCTCCGTGGTCCTCATCCTCTCCATCCTCATCTTCGTCACCAGTATCTTCTTTCTTTAAATCGGCAGGATCTTCGCTGACGGCCAGCTTATTAATCTCGTGGAAGACACCTTCGCGATACAGCTGGTATCGATAAATTGATTCGAGGCGGCTGACGAGGAGCTCAGTGGCTTGCAAGCCAAGCATTACAAGAGACGGGTGATCTTGTTGCGAAAGAATAGACGCCAAGAAGGATGCATACGGTACAGGAACAAGAGCCTCTGTAAGAATCGCCTCGTCGAGGTTAGATAACATCTTGAGCTGTGCCATGAGCACCTTCTGTCTAACGCTCAAGTTGACGGTGCTTGAAAAGGCGTCGGTCAATGTTGGAAATATGATCAGAGCAAAGCGGCGGACTTCGGGCTTGCAACCTTCCAAAAGCTCAAGTCGCTTGTCGTTAGGACTGCGCCGACTTCTTCCTGCCACAGACGATGGGATAGTTGGTTCAAGCGTGAGCTGCACCTCGACGAAGTCGCCATATGCTGGATCAGCGTTGCGTGGCAAGCTTGGAAGCAACTCACAAATGACGTTGAGAGTCTCCACGATTTGATCTCTTGGTCGGTGAATCAGGGCCTGCATTACCACAACGCTGTCCAACTTGGACGCCACGTCTTCCATACCGCTTGGAGGAGAGACTCCAGTCAGCATCTGGTATAATGTTTCAACAACGTTCAATTTGAAAAGCTCGGCCGAAAGACGCGGACTTGCTCGTGCAGTGAAGGCCAGGACACGGAGGAACTGCGTGTGAATACTTGATCCAATAAGATTTGTGGTCCCAGGAACTAAGAGTCGTAGGACAGCTCGCAATAAATCAACACTGACTAATTCCTCAAGCTTGGCAGGCTGATATTTGAAGCTCTCGACAATTCCTGAAACACACAATGATGCCTGCTCCACAACCCGTTGATCATTGCTGCTGAGGACATTGAGCAGAATAGGCATGACATCTCTCACGACAGGAAAGGAATCGTCGGGAATATTGCGACAGCAGTTGGCGGCAGTGGTCACGGCAGTCCTTTGTGTACTGGTTGCAAAAAAGTCCAAGTACGAAAGACAGGCAGTAAGACCCCCTTCTCTAACGATGCTCGAAGGGTACTCTGCAGATATCTTCTCCAATGTGCTCAGAGCCTGTTCTGCGAGATCGATGAATGATATTTCGAGAAGTTTTTGACAAAGAACTGGCACGGCATTTCCATACACCACATTGGCGACGCTCGCTGGTAAAGCTTCCATAAGATTGGCCAGACATCTGCATGCCAGTAGCATGACCTCAGGGCTATCTTCCTTGTTCATCAAGGTGACGAGCTCTTTGACAAAGGAGTCAGGAGAAAAGTGGCCCGAGAGGTTGTCCTCGTTGGAAACGAGTAAGATTTCGGATAATTCTTGTAGGGCTATTACTTGGACAGAAAGATCGTCTTGTCTCAAATTATTCAGGAGCTCGCGAAGTCGGCCTGTCAGACCGGACATCATGCCTGTCAAAGCTCGGAGAGTGCTAGAGAGCCCAGCAACCGCTCCACCAGCGCTCCCAAAGCCGCCAAATGGGTCGTCATCGTCATCGTCATCCTCTTCCTCTTCATCATGGTCATGGTCATGGTTCTCATCCTGATCGTCGGGACGGCCGTGGTCATTCTCATGTGCATCTTCATCGTGGACATCACTGTTGTCTTCCGCAGGGCCCTGAGCCGATGGTGAAGCTGCTGTCTCTGGTTCATCATTTCCATCGGTTCCTGTCATGGTAGTATCTTGGTCAACAGCACTGCTGCCATGCCGTCTCGATCTCCTTGTTGTTGAAGAAGCGGGTGTTGCTGCAGGCTTCTTGCTGCGGCTAGATTTTCGGCTCGAGGTGGCAGGTTGGGCGATTACCTCCCGCGGGTCAGGCGGCGAAGCCTGGGAACTGTCGGCTTAAGATTAGCTGCCGAAGCGAAATTCATGACACACGTGTTGAAATTATCATTTCAAGGGAGCATGCACAACTTCAGAAAAAGGAACTAATAAAGAACGCAATACTAAAACATACTCATTGTCGTCCATATCAGCCGGGGCCTTGTCCTTGCGGCGACTTTTCGAGAGGGCTGGGAGGGTTTGTTCGGGAATCTTGTGTCTCTTGGACCGTCGACTCGAGCCGCCGGTTTGTGAGGTTGTGAGAGACGAAGGTGCTCGGTCGTGAGGGGAGGTAGCAGAGGATCTGCGTTTTCGATCGAGCCGCGAGGCCGGGGCAGTTGAAGAGGAAGTTGGATCTGGCGCTGGCGCTGGTGCTGGCGGTGGAGGTGCACCAGATGCACCAGGTGAAGAATGAGCTAGAGAACCAGCAGGCTGGGCTGCCTGGCTCGCAGCTTGGCGTGCCGAGGACCGGGTAATTCTGGAAGACATGAATTAATTAATATTTCAAGGACTTGGGCATCCAAAGGACGCGCGATAAAGAAAGACGAAATGGTGGCAAAAAGAATGAAGCATGAGCAGACACAAAAAGACCAAACAGAGACCACAGTTGAGTGAGTGGCGAAGATGGTGCTCAACAATCAGAGAAGTCTCTCGGTTGCGAACAATAGAGGATGGTTGTGATGCATGAAATAAAAAAAAAGCTCCAGGATTGTTCAACAAGATTTGCGAGGTCTCTGTGAAATGCCCGTTCCCAGGTGTCGAGTGGAGTGGTGTGCTTGCAGGTTTGGCTGGTATCGAACAATCGGACCAAGCGCTCCGTTGATTATGCTTCAGGTAGATACGGGCCCAAGGTCAACCGAACAAAGATCAATGCAATGCACAGTAGAATAAAAGAGTGCAGAGCAACAGATAGGTATCCGAAAGAGTGAAGATCAGATGCAAGATAAAAAAAAAAGAGGTCTGATCTGAAATCGGGGCTGGTCATGAGCAGGGAGGGAGGGATTCGGCCAGACGCCTCCGCGGCTTCAGTCAACTGTCGCCTCCACGTTCATGGATGCAACTATGGAAGGGCACGAAGGCAATAATGGTTCGGTGCAAAAGCCGTTGGAGTTTTGAACACTTTGGGAAAAGTCGGAAAGTCGGATGGGTGGTGGCTGGCCACTTCTGTGAGAAGTCTGGGATCGGTGAAAGTCGAGGCATCAAGCGACGTGGGCTCACGGCAGCAAGACAAGACGTTGCAATAATGATAATAACCAAAAAAAAAAAAAAAAAAAAAAAAAAAAAAAAAAAAAGA
>SRPT01000298.1:0-33548 GCA_018360205.1 Claviceps digitariae | reverse complement strand
TCAATTTCTTTTTTTTTTTTTTAAAAAAAAAAATAAACTTATACATAATGTGTATAATATATACCATTGTCCCTTGCGACGATCCATTTCTGAAATCTTTCTGAAAACACACCTCATTTGAACTAAAAAAAAAAAAAATCCGCAAAAACACCTGCAGCTCCGGGCTGGGCGTGTCACGGCATGGCGGTGCCTGTCGAACGGTAGATGAAATCCCGTGTGCGGTATTATCGGAAGGGACGCTGGAACAACGGCATGGGGAGTCGTTGCATTGCACTGGTAGTGCTTCGCAGGGGTAAGAAAAACAACCAAAGGCAAAAGAAGAAGCAAAAAAAAAAAAAAAAAACAGACGAAAATATCATATAGCGGTGTTTTGGGGCGCCGGATCAGGCGTGCATGGGATGGAATGGGATGGCTGGGCTTTCTTGATGCGCGTTGGGGGCATGTACATACATATGTACATATGTATGTACATGTGTATATCTATGGCGGGCTGTGGGCTGCACTTTGAAGGCTAAACTGCCGTGTGGGACAATGCACCGGGACTGCATCCTGTGTATGCTCTAGATTATATAAAATAAAGTCGGTGCTCTCTTCTCATGTCCATATATATCTATGTCTATGTTTATTTTTATACTCATGGCTAGGTATGGAAATGTGATACCATCGTCACATCCACGCCTAACCCACACCGACCATCGACCATCTTCCCTGCCTCTTCTGTCCCGGGCAGCCACCACCACCACTACGACCAGGCCTGTGATATCAAAGTCTGCGTGCGTTGATTTTAGTTGTAAATCATCTTTTTATTTTTCTTAATCTTTTTTTATTATTTTTCTTACTTTTTTATTATTTATTTATTTATTATTATTATTATTATTCTTTTTTTCTTACTTTTTATTATTTTATTATTTTTAATTATTTTCTTTTTCTTTTTATTTCTATTTTTTTTTTCTTCATCTTTTGCGTTCTTCCTCTTTTTTGGTCTTTTTCTGCTTTGGTCCTGCTTGGCTCCTCGCGCTCTGTGCATGCGTCTGCACGTCGTTCCAGAACTAACGTGGAGTGCCTAGGTTGGGTTGGGTTGAGAGATGGCACATACCAACACACGTACATACATACAAACATATGTATGTACATACAGTGGGATGCCCTTAATTTTCGTACGAACGCAAGTATCCCGAATTTAGCCGGTGAGCGGGTAAATAAAAAATTAACCCTGTTTTTCTTCTTTGTAAAGATTCAGTACTTGCTCTCGTACGAAAATTAAGGGCATCCCACTGTATGTGCATACACATATATGCTTGTATATATAATAATACTACATACCTATGTAGGTATATATATGTATGTACATATGTATGCACATACCTAGTTGTATGCACGCGATCATGGCAACGAATAAGCAGCTTATCAAGATTCTATAATACTATTTCTTATAAAGGCACCACCTCACGCAGCCATAGCCGATTCCAGCGTGGCATGCGCAGTACAGGCACATATATGTAGCTACATACATGTATTATATAGACAAGTATATAGAAGCCAAAAAAAAAAAGGATTCGTCTTTTTTTTTTGTTTCTTTTTTTATAAAAGAAAATGTGTAGCCTAGCGCTGTAGAAAACCCTAGATGGGTTGACAAGCCTTTTACAGGCCAACATCACAAATATGTACGAAGAAAAAGTACTTTTTTTTGGTACGCGGAAAACGCAGAGTAGACCATGGCAGCGTTGTGAGATATGCAGTGGCATCTGCGGGTTCTTGACGCACGAGATGAGAAAACAGATCTGGTGGCAGGCTGTAGTGGCGGTAGTTATTTGATATGCTGTCGGGAAAAGACATTTGCTTCATGTTGCGCGTGGCCGTGTAAGTCATGACCGCGAAGCTGGACCCTTGGTGCAGAGTACTCTGGCAGATGATACCGCCGTTGTGTTCGCGAGAAACTGTCGACGGCCATGATTGAGTGGGCATTCGGGGCACTCGGGCCTCGTGTGACTGTCAGGTCATCAGCACACGGCGGATCGATGTAATCTGCGGGTTTCTGTGGGATGCAGTCTGAACAGCTGCAATTCCGGAGGATGAGGACTTTCTGTCATCATGCTCACGGTGTGCTGGCTGACTGTATTTTGTTCGCTCTTGTAAAAGAGCTGGTAGCCGTCGAGGACTGTCAGATCCTGTATTCGACCAGCGAATGGGACGCCATTGCGCCAGACTGCTCAGTCCGAAAGTGCTCAGCCGGTGTTTGAAGCAAATTTTGCCCCCAGCAATAGGCAACGCTCAGCAAAGACGCGATTGCTCGTCTAGCAAACGCGGGAGCGATGCGAGTCGGTCGAACACGCACCAGGCATGGCGATCGTGAAAGCAGAAAAAAAGCAGAGCCGCAAAGACGTTTTTTTTCTCTTCTCCTTCCTTATTCTTCTTAAACAGGTTTCGCAGCCGCAGCCATCGCCTGGTTCCCCTCCTTTAGTTTCTTCAACTGATCCTCCTTGGACTTGAGATCGGACAAAATCCGCTTGCACATCTCCTCCGTCTTGGTCTGCGCGTCTTTGAGCATCCTCACCTCAGCGGCTTCCGTCTCGCGGCTAAACGGCTGGCCAGGACGATTGTGGTTGGGTATCATGGCCGTTCGCTCCCAAACCTCGCCGCTATCGGGAGCTGGTAGAGGCGGAGCCGCGCGGTTATTGCCCTTGCCCTTGCCCTTGCCCTTTCCGGATCCTCCGCCGGCTGGTTTCCAGCCCTTGGGAACCGCGCCGGCTGTCAGGATTTGGTAAAAGGCTTCGTAGGGTTCATTGAAGAGCTGCTCTTCATAGCTCCATGACCGTACCTCACCGTTCTTGGCCACCATGGCCTGCTTCTCTTCCTCGTTTCGGCCGAAAGGATGGAGACGAAGGTAGTGGTAGAGCGTTTGGGGCTTTTCGCCAGAGTCGTTAATATAATATAGCTTGATGGTGATGTCGAATTCTCCCCAGCCCGTCTCCTTTACGGTAAAGGGTTTTCCTGGCTCGCCCTCGACCACTTAGCCAATGTTAGTTTTATTTCCCTTCTTCTTCTTTCTTTCGCGTCTCTATTTATTTCTCTCTTTTTTTTCTTCTGTCCTCTCAGACTTATATAAAATCGTACCGGGCATGGCTGGACCTCAAATACTTACTGCGGACGTAGTTGGGGATCGACTCGTGCAACTTGAACTGCACGCGACGCACCCAGTATGTAATGTCTGTGTCCTCCAACCCTCTGACAAAGACCTCCCATGAGTGCGTGTGGTTATCTGGAGTGCCCGGTGGTTTGGGATTCATGTCGGAGAAGGGAATCGCCGTGGTGCCGAGGACGAAGGGTCGCCGTACCTGGGTCAGCTTGACGCGCTTGCCAAGCTGACTCGAGGGCGCCATGGTCGTCGATGATGAATACTGCGCTCTGTATAAATGTATTCGGTATCAGTTACGGGAATAGGACCGGATGAGTGAATGCGCCTGGCTGGGGATGACGACGATGTCCTGCGTGATGAAGCGTGACCGAAACTGAGTTGAAAGTTTTGGCCGAGAAAAAAATAATTAGAGCACCGCCAACTGCATATGGGTGGGGTGACTAATTGTGTTGCAGACGGTAGATACTTGGGTACCTACTCAGCTACATTGTGTGGGGAGGTACTTGTCTGACGCGAGAGCTGGACCCCTGTCTCCCGCTTGGAGCTCCAACGCAGTATCACGCCGGCATGATCTCATCGACTTTTTCCATCTACAAAGCTTTCCATCTTCATCCAGCGTTCAGCGTCCACCCACACACCCCGTTCCATATTCCGTCTTCCATCACAATCGCCCAACCTTGCTTCAGCCCGCGAATCGCCAAGAATCCACCAGCACTCACTCTCCGTCTCGCTAATTCAACATCCTGCGCGCCATGTCCACGGCAGTGGCCAAGAGACTTGTCGTCTGCGGCGGAAGCGGTTTCCTGGGGTCGCGCATTTGCAAATATGCAGTTGCTAGAGGGTGGGAGGTCATTTCATTAAGGTACATACATACACAATGACACACAACCATGCGCAACGGACCGCCATCTTAACCTCGTTCAACCCCAACAACCCCCCCAGCTATCAGCTAACGAACCAACCTGCTGCAGTCGATCGGGAGAACCTCAATGGGACACGGTCACATCATCGCCACTTCCGCCCTGGTGGGCACACAAAGTGGCCTGGGAACGCGCAGACATCCTCCAACCCGCCACCTACTCTGCCTATCTCGAGGGTGCAAACTACGTCGTCCACAGCATGGGCATTCTCCTAGAGGCAGACTACAAGGGCATCATCTCGGGCAAAGAATCGCCCATCGCGGGACTGCAAAAGATGTTCTCGGCCGTTCGAGAGCGCGGCACCAACCCGCTGGACAAGCAGTCCGGTGATGACATCAAGCCTGCCGACCCGACCGACCAGTTTTCCTACGAGGTCATGAACCGAGATAGTGCTGTCGCGCTGGCCAAGCACGCCGCCCAGGAGAAGGCGAGTGCCTTTTGCTATATATCTGCCTGTGGTGGCGCGCCAATCATGCCTCCTCGGTACATCACGACGAAGAGACAGGCTGAGATTGCGATCCAGAACAACTTCCCCGAGATGAGGGGGATATTTGTGCGGCCGCCGTTCATGTACGATAGCTCGCGCAAGTTTACCTTGGGCATGGCGGCCCTGACTGGGGCAGGAGCCGTCTTTACGAGATTGACTGGGAACTATCTCAAGGACTTTATGGGTGCCGCAGGTACCAAGCCGCTCAAGGTCGAGGTCGTGGCCGAGGCGGTCGTCGAGGCATTGAGCGACGAGGCAGTCACTGGACCTGTCGAGGTGCCGCAGATTGAAGAGTTGGCCAACAAAAGCTGGAGGAATTCTATGCTGTAAAAACTAATGTATGTGTATGCTGAGCTCCGGAATGAGCATTTGAAAACAAAAAAAAAAACTCGCTAGACTGTACAATGATACGTATCGACCCAATGAGAAAAAAAAAACAGAGTTTGTTTTCCAACCTTTCAAAAAAAAAAAAAAAAAAAAAGTTGATGGATCAAAAAAATCTTGTCTTCCCCCTTCGAGTGGTGGTGTTCAATGAATCCGAAACCCCCTCCTCATATCATGGTGCCTCTCTCAAAGCTATCCCGAATATCCGACGTGTACTTGTCGTAGAACCGCGCCAGCTTCTGGTTAAACTGCTTGTTCTTCTCATTGATATACGTCACGTCCCCATCATCTCCATTCCTAGCCATCCTCTCCTTGCGCTTCTTGAGCCTCTGTTCCTCCGCGCGTCGCAAATCAGCCACCAGTCGATCCACCGACGCCTTGTCCGGCTTGTTCTGCGCAAAAGTAGTCGTATCGGCCGTGGAGTAGAACGACCCATCCCTATCCACAGCAATCAGCTCGCCGTCTTCCGTCTCGACAATATCGAGCCCCCCCGCCGCGGCGGCCTTTTCAATAGCCGCCATCTTTTGCTTCTCGTAGCCGGCCATGTCGGGAGCAATGTTCTTCAACTGCCGCTTGTAGATCTTGTTGCTTTCCTGCTGGGCGTCCCGGAAGGCATTGTTGTCGCGGTGGGTGGCCTTCTTCTTCTTGCGCTTGTCCCACTTCTCGCTCTCGTCTATGGTCCAGTCCCAGGCGCGTTTGCGCTCAAAGTCCTCGCCCGACTCTTCGACCTCGGCCTTGAGGAGCTTGTATGCGGCGATGTCGTGCTTGCGCTGTAGGGTGGTGAGCTGGCTTTGGTCGGTGCCTAGTCTTTGGGATTCCTTGGTTGCTTCTTTGAGGTTGGAGTCGGATGAGGATTTGGCTCGTGCTTGGAGGGCCTTGAACCGGGCGAGGCGGTCTTGTGCTTTTGTGGATGCATCCGCTGATGCGCTGGGCGCGGTGGTGTCTTTTGGAGAAGTCATGGTGTTGGGCAATTCTTTTTTTATTTTGTGTTTCTTGTCTTGCAGGGTGATGACGTCTGGAGACAAAAGTGATGTGACGGACTGGGGGGAGACTGGGACTGGGTGAACTTACTCTGGAGAAAGGCTGGCAGTCCCAGGAACAAGAACGGTAATGATCTGCGCTAGGCACGTGACATATCACATGGTGCACGGTACTAAAGTGCAAGAAGTGCAAGGGGCGTCTGGATGCGTGGTTTGGCTCGCAAGTGAAGGTTTTGAGGTGTCGAGATGTCCGAGAGCTTGGGTCTCACGGGGAGCCGTGTGCAAGACTGGGCTCTTTTTGCAGTGCATTCGCGATACAAACATGTGTGCATACCTAATGTATGTGCATAGGAAGTCCAGGAACAACGTTGAAGGTCGATCCGATCAGAAGCTGATAGCCCCACTGTCTGAGCGTTAGCGACAAGGCCGCTCGCTAGGGGCAATGGCCGGGGCTCTGGATTGCAGTGTGGTCTGGTCTCAAGTGGCTCCACCCGGATCTTGGGGCGGCTGGGACGCCTGCAGAACCCCTAACGGCTCACATGCATGCCGCGTGGCGGTTCCATGTCTACTACACGTCTGTGTCTGGTAGGCAAGCAATATGTTGTCGAGGGTTGAGGCAGTCATTGGTGAATGGGCAGCGGGTAGTGGTGGCAGGGCAGTAAACACTGAGACTGGGACGCAAGACCACAACATTGAACGTCACTGGTCCCTTGGGCCACGGTCACGGCCACGTTCACGTTCACGTCGCCCATCTCGGAGCATCGTCATGCCGCGTACCTCTTCCAAATCGCCAAATCGCTCACATAGACCTCGACCGGCTTATCCATGTCATGACTGTCAAACAGCACACAGCCGAAGATGGTACGATTGACGCTCCCCCGAGCCAGCAAGCTCGCCGCCAACCCCGTGGACCATGGCTCGGAGCATTCCCGACCTTTCAAAACATTCATCCGACGCGTAGACAAGAACAACAACGTCTACTACACGCTAGCAAAACAAGGGCTGGGCAGGGACAGTCCAAACCCCGACAAGGAGTATGAGTTTTTTGAAATGCCCGACTTGCTGCTGCATCTGGATGCCCAAGGAGCCACACACGTGCGGCCTGTTGACGATGGCGACGAAGCAGCTCTCATGACGGCAAAGTGGGAAAAAGTGCCTCAGCGTGAGGCAGCCGGGATCCGGCTGAAGGAACTCGAAGCACAGCTCGCCGAATCACGAGACAAAGTCCATGCCATCTTGTCCCAGCCTGCCAACATTTGGCGCATTACACCCCACGATGTCGTGTCGGCCGCTCTTCACGGAGGCTCGGCGGCCCAACGAACGACGGCAGACATATTAGGTCTCTTCAACTCTAGACAGGCCACAGACGCCAAGAGAATGGAAGCCAGGCAGCCCTGGGGGGGATCTGATATCATTGACAAGATTCGTGTCGAGAATGGCATTCCGCCCCATGCAGCCGACGACGATCAGCTCCTCCTCCAGTGGATGATTCTGCGATACAAAAAATACAAAAAATCTCCGCAGCAGCAGCCTCTGGCCACGCTGATGACCTACGGTGCATTTCCCATGTCAGCAATGATGAAAGTCCTCGAAGCTCAATCATCTGTCACGGGCATTCGTAGGCTGGTATTTATGTACCTCAATGCTGGCACCAACGCGGTTGGGACCCAACCCAAGGTCAAACTCGATGCCCGTTTATGTCAAGGCATTCGCGATGCGTGTGAGCGCGTTTTGCCCGAAGTCTCCTTCACACCAGAAATCCGGCAAATCCTCACCTTTCTGGGAAACCTGTCCGAGCAGCAACTTGCTTCAGTGGACGCGCATCTGGGAACGGTCTTGTGCGGCCTGGCATTGAAGCTCGCAGCGCGGATTGGCTCTCTGGAAGCAACGTCGATGTGGCTACGTCGATGCTACCAGCGCAAGCTTGGGTTGCTGTCCAGGGAAGAAGAGCTTCTATTATTGAAAGATGTGGTGTCGACGCTTGATAACCTGCGATCGATGTTGAACAGCGACAACGGCTTTGCCATGATGCACGAGGCGAAACAGCGTCAGCTGCTGTTCCAATTCCTTACAGGACTGGACAAGAACAACGCACTCACACCGGGCTCGATGATGTCACTTGTAAGAAGCCTCTGCCTCGATGAGCCCATATCCGATGCCCCGAAGCTGCTGCGACAAGTGTATACAGGCTACCTCAGAACACTGGGATGCCTTGGCGCAGTTCGAACCATCTGGAAGGAGTGGAGGCACATTTATCCCCCTGGAGCCGCTCCCCCTACCATATCGCTATCTGGTGATCAAGATGATGATGGCCTTGTGCGTGCCTTTGCCGCAGCCCTGCAAAGAGCCATACACGTCACGTCTGCTTCTGGTGGCAAAATTCCCGCAGGTGCCGCCAGCCTGGAGGAGTGCGTGACGGCGGACTATCACGCCATTGAGATGCAGGAGCCGCATTCTTGGCGAACAGACATGTATGATGATAACGCCGAGAAGAAACGTATACCCGGCACTAAAACGTGCCGCTCGACTCTGGATCTGCCGCTTGAGGAGTGCATCGCAAGCATTCAATCTTGGTGATACGAGCGTGATTGGGGGACATGAAGACGGCCAGAAAGCAGGCTCAGTGACTATGCAGAGCAAGGAAGGGGAAGAGGAACGGATCATGAGTACCCATCTGTGGGTTTGCTGGCTATATTTCGATTCTAGGGGGGCCCCTTCTCGGCCCGAATTGTGGGTTGTGGTCCGTGGAGGAGACTAGACAGAGGTCAAGGAATGTGCTCAATGAAGGTGATGGCACAGTGGCTCCATGAGTCCATGGCATGTATTTTTGTTTCGGTTCAGCTATCTAGGGCCTCGCATCTTGTTGGCGCGATTTCATCTCACTGGCAGCTCGATCTACTGAATACTGCCCTCAGACGACTAGATAATGTCGAGCGGGAGATCAGCTGGCAGCATTTGTAGCAAGATACAGGCAGTGGCAGGCCCTCTGAGGCATCAGTCCAGGAAGGACTTGAGATCAGAATCAGGGCACACTGGACGTTTGTCTTGAATCACCTTGTTTGTATGCGAGTTTCGAAGATGCACTGGTATTTGGTACGCATCAGCCACAAACGGGTTATGCAAGATATTATTACATGGATTTTCCGCTTCGTCGCGCATCCAAGACGGCCCGGATGGCTCGTTGAATGGTGAATATCAACATGGACCGCCCTTGCTCGTCACGTACTTGTATGAAAACATGCATTTGGAGACGGAAACGGCTGATGAAATCAGGCATATCATCTCATCTCGACGGCATTTCTACATTTCAGGGCAACGATCCAGGGTAGCATTATCTGAGTGGACTGTTGGACGGGCGGGCAAGTGAGCGTGGGACTTGTTGGTCCGGACTCAAGGAGTACGGGAACCTTGCCGCGGGGAGATGTTAAGGTTGAATGACGGCCCAGCAGTGCAGTGCAGTGTGAATCTGATCCCATTCAGGGTCGTCATGGCAAATCGAGTCCATGTATTTGTCCTGGCGGCTGGGCCAGGTGCTGCTGGAGCTGACGAGGCGTGATTTGCAGGCCGGGTGAAGAACAGAAATGTCTACTTTACGCGAAACGATTGCTGACTTGGAAAGGAGACGCCTTCATGTGATGCGATGCACATGGTGAGTGAAAAATACACCAATAAACGCCGCACCGGCGCAAAGGAACAAACGCCACGATTGCGTCGTGACGAGCAGTCTTTTGCGAACGCCGAGCAGGATTCGTTAGACTCGAGACTCGACAGGTAAATAGCAGCGGCCTGAACGGACACACACACACACCCCTCCAAAAAAAAAAAAAAGACATCATGCGGAAAACGACCAGTTCAGCTGGAGCGACAAACAAGCACCGTGGGGATGTGACGCAGGTTTCCCAACTATATTTTCCAATTTGTTTTTTATTGATAGCCTCGACCTTTATACGAGGTCACATGATGAGGGAGCAAAGCTGGAATGGGTTGGTGACACCAAAACCACACGGGGGTTTCACATCAGCATATACGCTGGGGACCTTTTTCTTTCCGTCTTGTTTTGGGCGGGGGAATGACTTTTCTGTCCCTTCATGGTAACGTCACCTGAGTAGAGTTTGACGCGGGCCAGTCAGAGGGTGAAAACCGAGTTGGGCCTGGTGGGAGTTTGGGGGGAAAAAGGGGGGGGGGAGAGAAAATGGCCCGGTACATGACGGACGATGATGCCAAATAGAAGGCAGAAGGCAGGAAAGCGAATCGTTTACCCGAACAAGTACAAGTAAGTACTGGGTTGTGCATGGGTGGGGCTGGTTTGAAGAATATGATGATGCTTTGTGAGTTTGCCTGACAGACGTGCCGGAGAGAAAGGGGGTGGTGCGCGAGGGTGCTTTATCCCGAACTTTTTCAGAGAAAGAAAAAGAAAGAAAGAAAAGGCCAGGTACCGTGAGATGTTGTGTGGGTGCCAGGTGGGGAGATGTACAGTGTGTCACAGGTCATGATAGCAGTTTGTATGGCAGAATTGTATGGAGACAGGTTTGGGAGTACCTGAGCACACTGTGCGAACGGAAACACGCGGGCGGTACTTGAAAAAAAGAAAAAGTAGAAAAGAACAGACCACTTTGTTTAGGACCCAAGCCTACTAAGTGTGTAACAAGAGCACTATTGCAAGGGTCCTTTGACGGGACTTTTTTTTTTTTTCTTTTTCCTTTTTCCTTTTTTTTTTGCGTTTGCCCTTCCGACAGCTACTCCACGTCCCAGTCCTGCACTGACCAGTCATTATCCCGGTCTGCACAGCCCTGGGTTCGGTGCTTCGGATGAGAACAGAGAGGGGCGATTCGGGTCCCACGGGAGACCTCAAGACCGGGACTCGGCTCACAGGGGTACCATTGGAGCCATCAAGGTCCTGGCTTTGTTTTTGTGGATTTTTTATTTTTATTTTATTTTTATTTATTTTTATTTTTCTTCATTGCCAGAACCTCCGGATGTGCCGTGTGAGATGTGACGAGGCAAAGGGGAGGGAGCGAAAAGGATGCTCATACCTGGCCTTGCGGTGATGAATCCCGGGACCTGGGACTGGACCTTTTTTCTTCTTCTTTTTTTTTTGCTTTTTTTCTCTTCCGTTCATCTATACCTAGCTCGGGCGACCAGGCTAGCTGGCATGCTCGGCTTAGATCCCCTGACCCCCCCCCTTTTTTTTTTAAAGAAAAAGGAAAAAAAAAAGAAAAAGAAAAAGCAAAACAAGGGCAAAAAAGTGTAAAAGAAAACGTAATATCACAAAAGCAGCACGTAAAAGAAAAAAGAAAATTTTAGTGACCACAGGGAAACAACAGAAACGGTGGCTTGATGATGAGTGACAAGAGGCTCGGCACCCCCGCTTTTGCATCAGTGTTGCGCAATTCGGCGTCAGAATGGGGCCTTTGCAGCTGTGTTTGAAAAACTTTTTTTTTTTCCTTTCCTTCTTTTATTGCTCTTCTTCTGGGACTGCATGGTTTGCAGACTGGACAAGGAAAAAGAAAAAAAAAATCCCCTAAAACGAAACAAAACGAAGATAAGAAATGAGATGGGCGGCACAAGGGGGAAAGACGCAAAAGGAGATGACGACACCTAGACGTTTGTTGTCGCAATTACGGAACGATTTTTTTAAAGTTTTTCCGCCCTTAATCAAGGGTGCGGGACCAAGAAAAAAAGACAAAAAAAAAAAAAAAACGGTACTGTCCGTAATGGCATCGTAATGGGCTTTGAAGTGCCCCGTTGAGACGCAAACGAAGAACAAATAGAGCGAGGGCACAAACGACGGATTAAGGTTGTGAGGGTGTAATTAGACATTAAACAGCCCGGTGGCCTTTTTTTCATGTTAGCTATTTTTTTTTTTTTTTTTTTCAAAAAAAGTAAAAAAGTTCATGTTCAAGACGAGGGCCGAAATGGGGAAGCGGGCGAGATTGAGCTAGAATCTCGGCGAGATGGATACATTACAAATGTACGCATGGGACTCACAATTTCCCCTTTTTGCTCTCTTCTCTTTCGATTCCAATGTCTGATCGAATGACGATGTGAAACTGGGGCGGGGCTCCGTGGAGACTTTGTTTTTGGTGGACTGATGATTTACATTCAATATTCTGAATTCCATCTTCCAGACTGTTGAGTCTAATGGCGTGCACTTTTCATTCTCGCATGCATGTGGTCGTTTCAAGGTTCCCGCCGTCTGGTTGATTGTCTGCAACTTTCTGTCTGGTCAGTCAGTGGCGGTGGTGATGCACAACACGCGGTCAGAGCTCGCCGCTCATTGATCCGAATGTGACGTGACCGTAGCGCCGTCTGGTCTGGACTCTGCATTGCATGCATGCATGCCCGTATGCCGATGCATTTCTCGAGCGGCAAACCCAAACTGGATCTCTCAACAAGGGCACGTTGGTTGGCTGGGTATTTTCAATTGGAAAAAAATTGAAAAAAATCGAGCGATATCCACGTGGGGTTCCAGATGAGTCAAACCTTTCCCCCGTTCCCCCTTCCCTCTGGTCTTCTGGGCCTATGAGAAGCATGCCCCCCCCCCTTTTTTTTATATTCTTTTGTATTAATTATAGACCACGCGGCTGAGATCTGTGTACGATACGCCTGGTCCTTTTTTTTTTTTTTTTTTTTTTTTTTTTTTTCAAAAAAAAAAAGAAGACCCTGGTCTGAAGATAGCACATCTAAAATGCATGCTTGCATACTTGCTTGGGGATCGGAGGTGGGACAGGGACAGAACCCGAGAGCCAATCGTCATGTCATCGTGGCTTAGCAAACCCCAACAACGGAACCACGGAACACATCTTGATTATGTACGTACGTGCATATGTACGTGCATACTACCCAAGTAGGTAGGTACATATATAAGTATGCATGTACATACCTAGGTATGTGAGTAGGTACCTACCTACATTGATAGCCATGCATACATACACACATGAGCAGATTTTTCTCGGGGAACAAGACAAAATGCGTTTCTGCTTGCCATGACGCTGCTGGTTAGCCGATTGCCGGCATCATTCCTCTTGCTTCTCCTCTTGCTGCCCCACACTTCCTGGTTGCCTTTGTTGCCTTGTAGCCTTGTTGCCTGACTGGACGCCTGGACCTTCATCACCAGGAGTGTACGCCATCGTCTGCCACATCTGCCACATCGCCCCCTCCTCCGCTGCAACTGCCTGCCTGCCTGTCTCTGTATTAATGCATTCCAGCAGCGGCCCGGGGGCAGCCCAGTGCAAAGATAGTGTGCTGCCCTGACCAGCACGCGCCCCCCCCTTCCCCCGGCCCAAACCTTGATGCGGGTTCCTGGCGCCTTAATAGCCTTAATAGCCCGAACAGATGACGATGGAACACTGAAGCAGGCCTGGTCCACCAGACTGGCGGGCTGCTCCTTCCCCGTGCCTAAGGATCAGATGTCGACATGGACGGATAACCGATATCGTCCCAATCACAACGTGCTGTCACTGGTATCTTTTTATTCTTTTTTTATCTTTTTCTTGTCTTTGCAGTTCTTTTCCTTTCTTTTCTTTTTCCTGTCACCCTGCGTGGCTTCTCTTTTCTATGTTGGGCACCAGACTCACTCATTTCAACGCAATGCATATTTGACCTGTCCTTCCCAATCTAAAACAGAAAAGCAACACAAACCCCGCCGTTTCCCTTTTCCCCTCAATCTAGTACGCCTACGCCTGCCTACGCCTACGTCTCCGCCGCTTTTTGTTTCTCTTTCTCCTTCTTTTCTTTTTTTCTCGGCCTGCGCTGCTGCCCTTGCTTTTTTACGTGCCTCAGGCGTCGCTCAACCGTGTGTCTCACCCTTCAGTCTCCACCGTTCTCCCGCAAACCCCCCCCCCCCCTTTTAAAAGAAAAAGAAAAAGCAACCATGGAAGGAGCTTTCCCCCGCATCGTGTACTCAACGCGCATTACCTGCTTGTCTTAGCGTATCCATCAAGACACATCATTTTCACGCGGTTTAGACCACGCGGCACAGAGAACAGAAACTGCGACCAAATCGGGCGGGCCATTCACACAAGTCGTCAAAAATGACTTGATTAGATAGAAGCACAGAGAGCAACGGCCATTGAATCACACCACACTCTGCGCCGACAGGATTCGCCGCAGGACGCGCAGGACTCGCAGGTCTCGCAGGTCTCGCAGAACTCTCCCAGTCCAGCTTGTCGCCATTGAATTGCACCAAGTCGTCATCCTGGCCTGTCGTGTCGCAAGTGTCGCAAACCCAGTGGGCACTATTACATTGTGCCTGAGTCTCAGCGGCAGGCTTCTCCTGCACCTAGTAACTTGGAGGCTCCAGTTCCCCTCCATTCCCCTCCACTTTCCCCCTTCCCAGGTACATTCTCGCAACCAGATTGAATCAAAGGTCCGGAGCACGCAGGAAAGTACCTTTACGGCCAAGCTTTATTTGGTGGCTTGCGAACCTCCCCCCCCCCCCAGCCGTCGACGCCGCCCGCCGGTTGCATCTCCGCTCTCGGCTGTTGATGACCCAGCTGGCAGCAGGACATAATCACGACACCGGACTACGACCAAGCCACGCACTTTGCGTGTCTTGTCCCCCATCATCTTATCCTTGAAAAAGAAAGAGTCACACGCACGCCAAGGAGGGACTATTTCCCATTGGCCTCTCCCATTTCCGGGTTTTCCTGTTTTCCGTTCTCGATTTTCTTTATATCATCTCACGCGCCACTATTTTCCTGCCCTCATTGCCCTTCTGCCCTTCTTGCCCATCTCATTCCATCCCTTTCCTGCAACATCAAGCCAGCCGCACTTACACCTCCTGTGTATCTGTCGACCCATTTTTTTATCCTTTTATCTCTTTTTTTTGGCCAGCACCCACGGCCCAGGACCCACGGCCCACGGCAAACTCCGGGCAGCACTGTTGCGGAATCCCGCCGCCCATCTCCAGCAGCAACCAGTGTGATAAGGGCATTATTCCTTTTCTACACCACCGCCACCACCACTTACTTATACGGCCTGCTTTGGCTAGCGCAGTTTCTTATCCTGCGCCGAGATCGCTCAATTGCTTTGAAACCAGCTTATCTTTGTCTTGCTGCTGAAAGACGATTTTGCGTCGGAGATCTACATCACGTGATTGTATGGTCTCTATCTCGACCTCGTCTCTTATCCAAGTATCGGCTTCTTGGTCGACCAAGTTTTGCATGCTGTTATCTGGCTCGCTGTTCTGCATACAAATATTTGGTGTTTTCTCCCCTACCGCCGTTCGCATTTCGAAGTGACGAGTTGTCATTGGACTTCATTGGACGTATTCCACCTGGCACTGCAACTCTATCCAATTTTTTTGGGGTGTCCATTCAGATTTCTTGGCACTGTAAAAAAAAAAAAGAACAAGACTCTTGGCGCAGCCATATTCATTCCGCGTCGGTGCAAGGCTTGGCAGCTACCGTTATCAATCAAGTTGCTAAAGAAAACGGCCTGCGGCCCAACCTCGACATTCATGCATCACCATCAAAGAAAGTCTGGCCACGGCCACCATGGCTCATCATCGACGGATCTTCGTAGATCAACTACCTCTTCCGACTTGTCGTCAAAATCCAAGAAATCTAGTTCCTCAAAGCGACACACATCTTCTTCTGGTAGTCAAAAGTCGAGTCGTAGCCACCACGAGCGCGATCGCGAGCGAGAGTATGAGACTTATCTGGATGAGCCAGAAAGCTTTCCTCAATACTGGTATGATGGCCCCTTTTTTTTGGTCCTCATTCAGCTTGGACTCCTCAAACTAGTGACTGATACAGATTTCTTTCAATAGCATGACGTGTGAGAAGCAATTCATGTCCCTGGACGACAGGGACGTTTACTGCTCGATGGCGTACGTATCAGTTATTGCTATTCCTTGACATGTTGAGCTTTTTGGTTCCATCACCGAAAATTGAGGTCACGCCTCAGCTAACTTATCCCTAATGTAGATGCCGCGAAATCGACCGGAACTCAACCCCACATGCGTTGGCCATGGAAACATATTCCATCGGGGTCGATCATTCGTATCATAGCGCGGAATACACAGAGCCAAGGGACATCATTCCTCGAGCCACGCCCTCTCGACCCATTCCCCCGCGTTATACTCAGTCACCAAGCACGTCGTCGACTCCTCATTATTCCAGCGCGGTGTCGGCACTTCGAGCACTCGCCATCACGCCGTCGAGTCCACCCTCTTCCAACACAAACAGCAGTGTTGGCTTCTGGCCCTTCAGCCGAAGTGGTTCATCAGAATCCCATCGACGTCCTTCGGTACCACATATGTCATCCACCTATGACACGAGCTATGACACGAGCTACCAATACAACACGGGGACTTATACATCCGACACGGGCTCGAGCGGGCTGGACCGGTCGCTGCCCATTCGTCACCCAGCCGCGAACTCGCGACGCAAGAGTACTGATCTGGTGACGCCAGTGTTGGGACGATAATGTCTGGCGGACTCGATCGGTAGCTGCCATGCAGTTGTATGCAGTTGTGTAAAAAAAAGAAGTGCCAACATATCCCTCGAGCTGGGGGAGCTGGGTCGACACGGGCCACGGGCCACGGGCCACGGCGCTTGGAAGGAGGCAGATTGCGTCGTGCGTCGTGCGTCGTGATGGCCCTTGGGTGGGCCGCCGCCGGTGGGCCGTGTGGGATTGGCCAAAAGTGCTGGGGCTGGCTGCCCCACTATCAACGAGAGTGCATGTCGCGCCCCACAGACGTTGAGGTGTGCAGCAGCTTGCCGTGTTGCCGTTTGCGGGGTAACAGGGAGGAGTCTTATTGACGGCTGCTTGCTCAGGGGGTCTTGCTTGGGTCTTGCTTGGGTCTTGCCAGGGTTCTCGATTCTGAACATCTGGCGCTCCCAGGCAAGAGTCCACCCGCTCGCTGGCAAATGGTGCTGGGAAACGAGTACACAAGGCAGTCTCCATGACTTGGGTTGATGACAAGGAAGAAACATACTCGGTGAGCAGAAGAAGGCTACATGTTGCTGCATAGCTACCGGCAGACTTGTCCGACGGAAGGAGAGGACGGATTTTTTTCTGAAGCTTATGGATATATCTTGGCTTGCAAGGGTGTTTGTCGACTCTCGATGTGTTTACGTTGGGACATTTTTCTCATATCCACTGGTTTGACGAGAGACGGAAATAAAAGAAAAGGGAAAAAAAAATTAGCGGACGTTTTGATGAGGATTATTATGGAAGGGAGGTTATTTTGATTGATGCTTTCTTGACATGTTCTGTCTGAATACAAGGGATATTTCGCTTGACTCTTTGTTTTGTTTGGATATTTTTTAGATGAAAGTGTCGTACAAAGAAGGGGGTGCATGTAAGCTGTACGGCGTATTCAACGATCCAGAGGCAGCAACTGCATGAGTCCGCACAAGAGCGCGAGACACAACAACATGGGTGGTGTTTGCAAACACTGATACGCGCAACGTGTCCATGCGAGCATTACCCAGGCCAGGCACCTCGGCACCTACACTGCACTGTATATAGGCAGGTAGGTCCATCCCCTGCCACAAAACCCCGCAACCCCAGATTTCGTCCCCTCAGGCCAGTCTGCATCGCGATGGTAGGAGAGGACTTGTTGCGGGGGTGCAGGCTGCAGGAGGTGCAGGGTGGGAGGAAAGAGTTGCACGGCACATGTGATGGGATGAATTGGGTCATGTCGTTTTGGGCCATTCTGCATACATCACATACTCACATACATCATACATTGTCCCTCCCACCACTGTCCACATGTATGTATGTATGTATGTAGGCAGGTCCATATCTAGGCACGTCCTACACCATCCCTCATTCTTGATGTCTTACCCCCCCCTCAGGATATCACCTCTCCCCTTCCCGTTTCCCCCCAGATAAGAAGCCCCCCCCTCCGTGGTCGGCCCACGACGAGAAAATCACGGCAAGACAGCCGTGCGGGGAAAGGAGCAGGCGCAATTTCATGCATGGCGTGCAGCCAGCGGGATGCGGATGGGGAAGGGTGTTTTCTCATGGAAGGTGTTGATGCGTGCTGTGTGTGTACTTTACTGAGCACGCCTTATCGGGGGTGTCTTGGAAAATAATTGTGTGTGTGTTTTCACCTAGGGGGTTTAAGCAGCGCACATAGATATGTAGGTAGGTATCTACATCATACATACATGTATACATACCTACATACGTAGAGTCAACCCGCAATCAAGGCTTGCGTCATCCGCACCACCACAGCACCAGCACCTGCGTTGACTGCACCCGCACGCAGTGGAAACGAATCGTAAAGGCACCTCCAAAACGCGGTCGACCAACGGAGCACGTCTGTCTCGTCACCGGGTATACATGTGCAGCGAACATCAATAGAAAAGTGTTTCATGTCCCATCCTGTTTGGCCATGAATCTTCAGCAGCGGTGTTGGTGTACGGATCGTGGGTCTGTTTCGGTTTCGCAGTCAGATGGACATGTCAGACGGGGGGGCAATCGTCTTGGTCTGTTTGAGGGGAGGGGTGGTTGTCTCGTGTGGTGGAGTGGTAGAGAAGAGTATCATGCACATGGATGATAAAACAGGTTATCGAGTCTGCTTGTTTGATGGAGTGAGGACGAAGCGGCCGTGGAGTGCTGGGACGAAGCAGTCGTGGGCAGAAAGAGTCATCGAGGGGGGTGAAAATCCAAAGAGGGGCTCGAATGGACATGCAGTCAAGTGTACATGGTAGGTGGTATTCTGGGACCTGTCTTGTTCTTTGCGGGCGCGGACTTTGATCCGTCCTGTCGTGGTGTCGAGCGGAGCGTTTGATGGAAGCCTGCAATACGTCGGAATGTAGCGTCTCGGCATCCAAGTATAGTGTTTGGCATGTTTGTTTGGTTGTCTATTGGTGTACTTGTGTGGTATTATTTGTGTGTATCAAGTTGCCTGTTTTGGTCGTCTGGTAATTTTACGCCTCTCATGTCCTGTCCTATCCATTCCTCTTGACAAGTTGACGATTCGGGACTTTCACAAACAGCACACACAACACACACAGCACGGGTAAATCGGACGAGACAGCAAATGTTGTTGTGATTCTGAATCCACTGCCCTGCCCTGCCCTGCCCAGCAGGCTGCACCTATATCCCCACGTCGGCTTACCAGTCCGTTGTCCTTATTTCTGCCCAGTCACGCGTCTGGCCGTCAAGTAGAGAGACGCAAGCAACACGCATCTGGCCGTGAAATAGACACGCAACAACCACGTCTGGCCGTCAAGTAAAGAGACGCAAGCAACACGCATCTGGCCGTGAAAATAGACACGCAACAACCACGTCTGGCCGTGAACAAAAACCACAACTCGCAAAGGCAAGAGAAAAGAATCCACAACATCAATATATCCACACCCAAACTGCACTGCACTGCACTGCCCTGCCCTACACGCTACTTGTCCTCCCCGCACAAAAACAGGTTGAAGACCCGGACGGCCAAAAAAAAAAGGATAGAAAAAAAGAAGAAATAAAAAAAGTCAGGCCAAGGATTGACATGAGAAGAAATAATTTTTGGAAAATTATACAATTGCTTGTCCAGTGTTCCCGAAGCTGTTTTCGGCATGACATCGTGGCTGCGAGAAGAAGAACAACATATTTTTTTTTAAAAAAGACGAAAAAATGAAACCATAACGACAATAACCAGCGACATCACCGCTCTGTTGGCCGCGAACTCGCCATCTCTCCGTAACGACCTCTGTGTTTGGTCGTGTCGTAGGCTTGCAAGACGCGTGTCTGGCTCTCGTCGGCCTGCGAAAATGCATAGCCGCGCTGCTTGCGCATTCGCTGCACTTGGCGTACTTTGCGGATCGCCTTTTGGAATTGCTCCATTCTGTAAGCCCGTTAGTTGTTGGTGGACTTTTTTTTTTTTTAAAAAAAAACAAAAAAAACAAACACACACACACACACACACAGAGAGAGAGAGAGAGAGAGAGTTCATACCTTGGTCGGTAATCTTGAATGTTGTACTTTTGGATTTCTTGAATGTGGTGATATGTCTGAGGACGATACATGCGCTTGGCATATTTCCACGCCACATCACGTATCAGACACATGACCGCCAGCACAACAGTCTGCAGCCAAAACACGGGACTCGTGTACAGCCTTGCCACGACGCCGTGGTACTCCATCGAGAAGTGGAACTTGGGTGCCACCGTGCCGTACGCAGCAATAAAGACATACCAGATGGCCATGCTGCCGGGGATGGCCAGCACGTGGTACTTTGTCCAGTTGTTCGTCACCAGAGCTGCCTTGCCCAGCACCGTAAGTAGGATGGCACCATAGAGGGCGGTTCCCCAGACCCAGTGGCCTGCTACCTTGCCGTCGCCCTGGATGAGATCGCCGTGCCAGATGAGAGCCGCGAATACGTAGAGAACGAGGGAGTGGTAGAATGCATTGGCGACCCATTGCGCAAACGTCTTTAGTTTGAAAAAGTAGTTGCTTTGGCCCATGGTGTACAGCTGTGGATACCGGTCCAGGAGCCGTGCCGAGATGAACTGGTCGAGGATACCAAGCACCAGCGGTGGGAGAACAGTATAAAGGACGTTGTAGAAGGACAGTGTCCATGATTCGTAGATGACTTGACCCGAAAAGACGTTTTGAAACGTAAACTAGGCATCGTTAGTGAGAAGAGGAGGGGTCAAACAGATGGTGACAATTTTTTTTTTAAAAAAAAAAAAAAAAAAAAGACTAACCCAAAATTGCGTCAAGTACAGAGTAATGTTCTTGTAAAACGAAAACAAAATCGTCTTGCTCACGCGCTGATAACTCCACGCCCCATGCACCAAGAGCAACTTGCGCAAATATCGAAACTGCGCAATGGCAACGTCGGCACTTCGCGCCGCCTGCAGACCCTCCATGCCGCTGATGCCGACACCAATATGCGCAGCCTGGATCATGGACACGTCGTTGGCACCATCGCCAATCGCAAGCAGGATGGACTGCTTCTGGTACTTCTTGACCAGCTTGACCACCAGCGCTTTCTGCAGTGGGGATACTCGGCAGCAGATGACGGCCTTGCACATAATGGCCAAGTCCAGGAACAGCTTCTCGAGATCCTTTTCGAGTGCAAAGGTCAATGATTTGCCGTCAATCACGAGTGCCAGTGTTTCCGTCTCAATGGTGCCGTCCCCTTGGGTCCGGATCGCATCCAGCTTCTTCTGGATGTTATCGCGCGTGGTCCCGGCCGTCTCCTCATTGACAATCAACAGCATCATGTCCTCGCTCAGAAGCTTGCAACTCATGCCGATATTGATGGCCGTCTCCTGGCGATCGCCCGTCAGGACCCAGACCTTGATGTTAGCCTGTTGCAGCGTGTGAATGGTCTCGGGAACACCATCCTGGAGACGATCCTCAATGGCAGTGGCACCAAGGAGGAAAAAGTCGTGCTCAATAATCTCTGCAGCCTTGTCCAATTCCTCGGCTCGATTTCCGCCCACGGTTGTCGACGCCGTGTCGTGAATTTTGTACCACTCGGCATATTCCTGCTCCGGAATTTCCCGCATGGCCAAGCAGAGCGTCCGCAGACCTTCCGACGCATATTCTTCCAGGTGCCGCAGAGTGGCCTCGACGTGGGGGTTCTGGTCATTCAGGCGCTCCAGTATCACGGTATCGGCGCCTTTGCAGTAGATTCGAAGCTTGCCGTCTGGGCAACGGTAGATGGCCGACATCCGCTTGCGGGTCGAGTTGAATTCGCAGACAGCCAGTAACTCGTACTCGAGCTGCTGGCCGCCGGCCTCGATGATGACCGATTTGGGCTTTCTTGCCGTGAATCGATAGCCGAGATCCAGCGCGCCTTGCACCAGAGCCCCTTCGTCGGGCGATGCGGCTTGGTATTTGATATGTCCCTTCTCGTCCATCTCGGGGATGACGGTATGGCAAGTGGCCAGCAGAGCGAGGAAGTGATCGATGGCCATGGCCGTTTCGTGTCCCTCGGCCAGGTTGGACCGCAGCCTGTTGAAGTTGTGGATGCCCTGCTCGTCGTCGGGCCCAGAGGCGCGGCGATCCTCTGGGATCACGTCGGCGTACTGGAGCCCTGCAATGGTGCACTGCTTGAATTCCATCTGGTTGCACGTCAGCGTGCCAGTCTTGTCGGAGAAGACAAACTCCACCATGCCGAGTTCTTCAACCAGGCTGGACGTGCGACACGTGGCCGGCGTATCTGCCTTGTCGTAGTACATGTCCAGGTCGTCGTTGATGAGGATTCCGTGCCAATATTTGACCAGCTCGATGGTGACGAAGAGCGAGATTGGAACGAGCGAGGAGAACAGCACCCAGTATGTAACCATGTCCCTGATGAAAGTCCTGGCAACTCGACCGGCGCTGCCAATCTTGTCTAGATAGAGGTAGTCGAGCGAATTTCCGTGGACGCTGCGCATAATCAGGTCTCCCACTGTACATATGACACTGAGGGCCAACAGCATGCCGACGAGCATCAGCACCAGCCAGTTGAGTTTCTTCTCGACCTTGGTCCGCTTGATCGGGGTTGCCGTGGCATTTCGCATGAGCTTTGTCTCGTGACCGGTGAAGACGACGACGCCGTGAATCCAGGGCGTGTTTCGCAGAGTGGCACCTCGAAGAAGCAGCTGTTCGGGGTTGAGTGCTAGTTCTTTCTCACCCCCGCCAGCTTGCATCGTCAGCGTCGCCTCATAGGTGTACAGGCTACTGTTGGGCTGTTCGGACTTGATCCGCCCGCCAAGCCTGCTTAGTTCGCTGGATGACACCATGGTGGCCGTCTCGGGCAGGCCCTGCTTGATTTTCAGGTTGGTCTCGCCGTCAAGATTCGCCGTTTCGATGTAACAGAGGCCCTCGGGTTCCGAACTGGCGAGGAGGACCAAATCTGCGGGAAACGATTCTTCTGATTCGACGCGGATGATGTCTCCCACACCCACATTGATCCATTTTGTTTCGGTGAAACTCGACCCGCGCAGGACTTGGGCCCTGGATGTGTTGAGGGCGTTGTCGGCCTGTTTCCTTCGATAGTCTTCCACCATTTCCTTACCGGCTGAAATGAGCAGCACAATCGCCAGGGGCGCAATGGTTGTATATCGATTCGTCGGTGAAAGACCGGGAATCTGTTGCAAGCAGGCGGTAAACAGGAAGAAAATGTTGGCAAACTTGGAAAATTGTTCGAAGAGAAACTTGGGGAGGAACGTGGCCACGTTGTATTTGGCGGTCGAGATGTGATTATCGACATATTTATTTGCTGCGTTGGCAGGTGGGTTGTTGAGATGAATGATGCGAGGTCCTAGCGTGGAGGGATCGGGCTTGCTGCGGCCAAAGCCAAACTTGAAGTTGCCCATGTCGAAGCCTTTGCTGTGTTGTCCTCCTTGTTGGGCACCAGCACCGGCACCAGCACCAGCGGCGCGAGCAGCACGCTCCTGTCCATGTTCTGTCAGGGGCAAGTCCATTTCCGAGTATCCTTGGCCCAAGCCAAGCTTGTTCTTGACCTTTCCGAAAAAACCTCCACCCATATTCAGCACGCTGTTTCGATTTCGGGCGTTGTTTCGACTCGCAGACGAGAGGCCCTCGGCTGAGCCTCCCCCTTGTCGGTAATATGAAGCACCGTCGGCGGAATAATCGTCGAAGTCATCGGCGTAACGCTGGTAATTTCCAAGCTCCGATGTCTGGCTATATTGCCTGCTCACGTATGGGCCGCTGCCTCTCTGATTTGCTGGAGCCAGGCCGGGGCCGCCCGAGCGAGCAGTCGCAGGCGGACTCGCCGCACCGACAAAATCGTCGTACGAGACAGAGGGTCGGCCCTGTGGTTCTTGCTCGTGGCTATATCGTCGCATCAAATCGTCATCGTTGAGTGTCGACCTTTGACCACCGCCGTAGACGGGCTGGTCATTGTCTAGATCCAACAGTAAATCATCACGATTCCCAGAGGAAGCGCTGGCGTGGGGACCTCCTCCTGTCGGTCTTCCAGCCATCCTGGAGGATGAGCAATGCTCGGGCAGTCGGGATGGGGGTGGGTGATGCGGCGCATGCAGAAGTGAGTCGACTTGTCTTGGCTAGAATCAGGGGGGAAAAAAAAGGAAGAAAAAAGAGAAAGAAAAAAGAAAGAAAAAAAAGGAGCGACGAGTTGGAAAAATGAAGGCTAAGAAAAAAGTGTGCGTTAATGACGGGCGACACAGACGACTTTGTTGGCCCGCTTTGGATGTGCAGTCGGGGCGACTAGACGAGAGATGTCGTTGTTGGCTAGAGTAAGTACTAAGAAGGAGGTAGGTAGACAAAGCATACGTATGGAGAAGGTGAAAGAGAGGTGTTTTGGTGTGGTGTGAGTCGTGACAATGCAGAAGCGGCCGCGTAGCAAATTGAATCATTGGCTTGGCTGGCTAGAGCGTGGGAAGCGACAATGGATGGAAATCGAGGAGTCTGATTTGGCCTGGCCTGGCCTGGCCGGCCTGGTCTGGTCTGGTTGGTCGGTTGGTGGCTGGTTGGTTGGCTGGCATGATAGCACTAGCGGGCTGGAACTTGCTGCCAAGCCACACTAGCGAGCGCGCTTCATCAGTCTTGGGTGTTGGACCCTACTGGTACTTCCAAGTCTGAGCAGGCTGGGAGCCCTGCACCAGCACAGCCCACCCCAGCCTCCAAGTTGACGTCTCTCTCTCTCAGGTCTCTCTCAGGGGCCGCCGTGCGCTGCGTGCTATTTCGAGCCGTCTCAGCCTGTCCAGATGTCAAGTTGCCACTCGTCCCCTACGCCTCGCGCATCACGCATCCCCAGCCACGACTCGTTGGCGCCGAGGTGCCCATATCCACCGTCAACCTGCATTCTTACAACATACCAGGAACCCAGACCATCCCCCCATCTGACCCTTTCCGCGTCTCACCATCAAGGCATCATCGCATCATCTGCGGCAGCGCCCGGCCCCTCCCGTAAAACATTTCGCCCTTGAATCCAGCCGCCATCTATCAGTATCTCATCGACAGTCCCCATCCGCCGCTGTCTTGGGATTCTTTCTTTCTGTGCTGGTTTTCCAACAAATCGTCCAGCAAAAGAGCAAGAGGACAAAAAGGAACAAAACCTTCAACATGGTCTGCGGCAAGTGTCAGAAGCTATCCAAAACGGTCCTCGCGACCCCAGAGGTCAAAAAGAAGAGCGACATGTACTACGGCTCCCCTGCTGGATCGTCAACCAAGGCATCTAGCTCCAAATCCGCCACAATCGGACAGAGCGGTGTGGTCAAAGTATGTCTTGCCTTTTTTCGTGATTGATGAGAAAAGAAATTAAAAAAAAAAGAAATCAATTAATAAATAAAAGGACATGTTGACAGAGAAAACAGTGTAGCTGATATAATATGAACCACAACTAGAGCAAGCTTTTATCCAAATCAGCCAAGAATCCCTACGCCCAATACTCGAGGTATGTACATGTGTCGGCCCATCTCGCATAAACTCTTGGTGATGGTGCTCTCCGTCCATTTGAAGAGGATGAGATAGAGAGGGAACGTCTTGGGCTAATATTTCCGAACCCACACCAACCTCGCAGCTCATGCGCAAAATGCAAGACAAAAGTATCCCAAGGCCACTCGCTGTGCCAAACGTGCGCATACAAAAACGATTGTAAGTGTTTTACGAATGTAACCCCCGTGTGAAAATCCCTTCTTGCGCCTCGGGAAAAATGTAGATAGGGAAAGCTAATATTATGGGAAATCCTTCTTTCTTCTTTCTTTCCTTTTCTCTTTCTTTTTTTTCTCTTCTTTTTTTTTATAAAAAAAATGGCAGCATGTGCAATGTGTGGCAAACCGAATAAAAAGACCAAGGCCAATGCTGGGCCTTCTGTGACGGGGCAAAAGTTTACGCTAAAGTGACATGGAAACATGGAGGATTTCTTTTGGGGTTTCGTGTTAAATACGTGGTTGTGTCGACGGCGGGAACACGTGTAGTAATAGAATGTAATACGATGCGTGGTGGATAGCACCATGTGGTACTTTTGTATGATGTACATACATGCCATGGCCAAGAGGCATTTGAGGGCACAATGCCGTTATGCTTCTTGATCCTGCCATTATGCTGCTATGTTAGCTGCCACAATGACTGTCAACTCTAAAGAACAGCCCGAATGGCCCCCTCGGGCAGCACCCCGGCCAACCACGCAGCAATCTGGGCATTCACCAGCTCACTCGCCTCCACCAACGCCCAGTGCGTAGCCTGGACCTCCCCGCGCGTCAGCCGCGCAAAGTACTTCTCCATGCCGGCCGACATGGACAGCGGCAGGGCAGCATCCTCGGTGGCGGCAATGAACAGCGCGGGCATGTCCAGGCGGGCGCCCTGGGCAAACGACGCGGCCAGCTGCATCTCGTCGTCGTGGTTGATGCGCCGCGTGCGGTACCAGTTGAGGGGCCCGCGCAACGGCGGCCCGGCCTGCCGCATGTACTGCTCGACGTAGTGGTCCAGCTCCGGGCGCGACAGGGACGGCGGGCTGCCCAGCCGCGGCAGCTGCTCGAACCGCACGCCCTCGCTGACGGTGAAGCCGGCCTCGCCGCCGGGGCCGCGCCCGCCGTACGCGCCCTGCAGGAAGCGGCGGACCTGCTCGGCCGTCTGCAGCCGGGCCTCGACGTCGCGCCCCGCCAGCTGCAGCTGGTAGCGGAAGTGGGCGAAGCGGCCGGCGGCGAGGTGCTCCTCCAGCGACATCCAGCGCGTGCTGGGCGCCTGGAAGGGCGTGCACACGCTGAAGACGGCCTTGATGAGGCCTGGATGCCACAGCGCGACCCGCCACACCACCGCGCCGCCCCAGTCGTGCCCGCCGAGGATGATTTGCTGCTTCCCCCCCGCTTCGCCTCCTTGACCGTCCGCATCGCCTCCTCCGCCGCCGCCGCCGCCTCCGCCCATGACGTGGCCCGCCAGCGCCTTGATGTCGTCGGCGATGCTCTTGAACGACCACTGCGCCAGGTCCTCGGGCCGTGACGTGCCCGCATACCCCATCATGTTGGGCGCCACCACCCGGAACCCCATCGACATGAGGAACGGCATCTGGCAGCGCCACCCAAACGCAAGGTCCGGAAACCCGTGGATCAAAAACACCGTCTCTGTCGGATGCGCTGGCTCCCCAATCAGGTACGTGTACGTCTTGCCGCGAATCTCGGCCGTTTCCTCACGTACCCGTGGGTCGTGCGGCACCAGCCTGCTCGTGTCCATTGGTGTTCGTGTGTGTGTGTGTGTGTTTGATGATAAACGGGGGGGATTATATCCCTTGATTGTTCTTTCTTTCTTTTTGTGCCCCCTTTCTTTTTTGCTTGGTTTGGCGTTTTGATATTCAAGTCTAGATAGGTAGGCAGGATGAACCACGGCAGCGACGTTTAAATAACAACAACAACAACAACCGCAACCACGATAATCATAATGATGGTAGATAAAAGACAAAAAAAATCATGTACAATCTGAAAAAAAAAAAAAACACCCCAAATCGGACAACCCTTCCACATTATATACACGCCCGACCGTCCCTTCCGGTGTGGAGCAACGGTGGCAGGACCAAAAAAAAAAACCAAAAAAACCACAAAGGACCTTTCGAGTAGTCAGCTCCGTGTGACGCTAAAAGGGAAGAGAAGAAAGAAGAAGAAGGAGAAGAAAAGGATTCCGGGCAATGCCTGACGTGGTGTGCGACAGATGCTAGACCAAGTACGTACACATCATGTTGGTCTCGGCGAACGGCGGCGGGCGCTCGCTCGCTAAGCTCGACTGGGTCAAGGTCAAGTGATTGGATTGTCTGTTGATCTGATTTATCATGCCGCTTGTTCAGGCATCGCACAGAGGTCTTGGCCATCTTTCCTTTTCTTTCGTTGTTTTTTCCTTTTTTTCTCTTCTCTTCTTCTCTTCTTCTTCTTCTTTTTTTGTGATATAAGAGTGCATTGCTCGGAAACAGCATCGGCAGCATGTACCATGCTATGCTGTGCTCTGCTCAGAGACGTACGTACGTACATACATGACAACCCCCCGCGTGTGGACATGTTCAGGCATCGGAGAGTCGGACTTCTTCATTACACAACAGTCCGGCACCAGACCAGGTCCTCCATTCATTCAGTCTTCAATGCCCAGTGTCGGCATCGGGGCGGGGCAGCCCAGCCCAGCCTTGCGACGGGCTTTCGCCGGCCGCGGCGCCAAGTATCTGTTTGGGCATTAGTCGTTCCCGGGACGAGGTTTAGCCAGAGTGCTATGTGCTTAGACCCGGGATTCTCCTCAATTTTTTTAATTATTATTTTTTTTTAAAAAAAGAAGCGAAGGAAGAAGAACGGAAGGAAGAAGAACGGAAAGAAGAAGAAAAAGGAAACGCTGCCGGCCGAGGCAACGTCTAGTTCCTCAAGGATAATGCTACGTCGGCCTGCCGGGTCTGTTGGCCGAGCCGAGTGCGCTTGTCGGTGAGAGGGCCAGGGAGCGTATTTCCGATGGGCATCCACACATCCACGCACCGAGGCTCGGTTCAGTCTCCAATACAATTGTACGCCGAAGGATTTTTACCTAGATACCCGCACCGTCGTTTGTAACGGTCCGTGCTAAAGTCGTCAAGCTAAAAGTAAAAAGCAAAAAGATGAAAAGCAAAAGTAAACATAACAAGAACAAGAACATGAGTGGCGCCAGGCTGTCAAATTTCTTCCCATTGATCCCGAGTACAAACTCCTGCCGTTTCCGTCTAGTAAATCACCATGTCCTCATCAGCGTCAACCAGCACATCGCCAGACTCGTCATGTGCATCTTGTTGCGCCGTTGCCTTTTGCACCTCAGCATGTCCTTTCATCCGACTATCCTGAGTGGCCTCGTCCCTGCCAAGCTCTTCTTGCTGCATCGTCTTTTCGCCTTGTGCCCGCACCGTCGTGTCTTCACGCTGATGCGAGTCCCTTCGCAGGCCGTATCGAACTGCGTGCCGCTCTTTGAAAGCCTTAAATTCCTCTTCTTCATTTGCTATTGTCCTTTTCGCAGCACGAATCTGTGATTCGATTACATCTTCCTGATCCGTCGTCCGTTTCCAGGGCAAGTAGTACTGCGACGCATTAGTTTGGGCAGTACGCTCCGCAATGTTCAGCGACGGTTTGTTCTTACAATAGCAGGCTCCGTCTTTGTCTTGAGAAATTCCGCCAGAGCAAGCAGTTTTGTATGTCGATGGCGCATCTGTGCCGGAAGAAAAGGAAGAAGAAAAGAAAATTAGTCCGCAATCTCTTATCATAGGTAGAGACGGGTGGAATTGTCGTAAAAAAAGGGAAAACGAATAAACAGAGGGGATAACAAATCCGCTTCCCACCCCAAGGGAAAAAAAAACTCACAACTTGTTCCTGGAAATCAACCTGTTCCACTAGCCGAGCCTCTCGTATCTTGGACAGCTTTTCCGCTCGTTTCTGATCATCCTGCTCCCTCTGCTTCTGCAGTCTCTCCTGCTGCCGTTGTTCGATTTCTTGCCGCCGCTTGTGTTGTGAAGTCGTGCTTGTTTGACTCAGCGTGCTGAGCAAGCCGCCGAATAATCGCTTCCCGCGCTTCCTTTCCTCTTGTATGACAGATTCTCGTCGGTCTCGTGACGTGTCGTGACTGGACGGTCTGCGCTGCGGTGGGCTCTCTGGCCGGGGTGGTGGTTCTGATGTCGATGGTGTTGATAGTTGCTCGCACTCGTCCTGTCGCTGTCGCTTGGTGCGGTTGTCCTTGTTGTCATGGGAATCATCGATGTCGTCGTTGCCGTCTTCGATCATTGATAGAGATGCTTTCCTCTTGAGCGTCGTTTCCGCGTCCGGGCCGCAAGCATGCTCTCCCGACTTTGGCGGCCTTGGCGGGCCATCCACGACCTGAGGGCCGCTGAGAAATGGCAAGTCAGCATCTTGGAGCATCCATTCATGTCCATGGACGGCCTTGTAAAGGAAAGAAGAAAAAAGGTAATTGTGCAAGCCCATCACCAAGACGTACTCTTGTTCCGTGGCCATTATGCAGCGACAAGTCTTATCGCATGACGGGATGCAGTGCTCAAAAGGCCCTCACAAATTCGCTTCCCTGTTGTGCGCGCATACCACCACAAGACTGAGCATCCGAAGAATTGAAACCCAATATACCGTGTCGTGCCCGGCTTAAGAATTCGTTGTCGACACCCAGACTTTGGAGTTTGACAAGTCTGCTTTCCCCCAGTCCACTCAGATTGCGCCTATTGATACAGCAAGAGGTAAGTACCCGCCAACAAGTAGAAGGTCTGGTACTACCACGGAAGGCACGAAACTTGAGGAAGGAGCTGGGCAGTGGGCTCTAAGCCCCTTCGAGCCTAGGGGGCCAGGACGTCGTTGTCCGCATCAACAGCAGCCACTGATTGGGTGAAGACATTGACCCGCCCACAGACAGCAAGAGCAAGGCTGAGGCCAACGACAGAAGCTGGAGAATCTTCCATTGTTGCGTTGCTTGCTAATAGCTTCTCATCGTCCCATCGTCCCAACCAACAACTTTGCCCTCCTCCAAACCCTGCGCAACCGCACATCTCTACAGCACATCACGACAAAAGTCAACCAACTTTAGTTTTTTGCCACGAAAAATAAAACCATCCCCAAATCCTCCTTCTCTCGCCTCTGTTCCCCCTCTCGGCGCACGCGCACGCGCACAATCACATCGCCATGTCTCGCCATCATCCGTAAGTCTGATATCTTTCCCCCCCCCCCGCGCCCCCCCCAAAACACCAAGTCTCCCAAATCTCAGCACTAACACTCTCGCGTCCCTTCGCTCCCCCAACCCCGCAGCGATCTCGTCATGTGCCGAAAGCAATCCGGCATCGCAATCGGCCGCCTCTGCGACAAATGCGACGGCAAATGCCCCGTCTGTGACTCGTACGTGCGTCCCACGACCCTCGTGCGCATCTGCGACGAGTGCAGCTTCGGCAACTACCAGAACAAGTGCGTCGTGTGCGGCGGCGAGGGCATCTCCGACGCCTTCTACTGCTTTGAGTGTACGCGCCTGGAGAAGGATCGCGATGGGTGTCCCAAGATTATCAATCTGGGTAGTTCGAGGACAGATGTAGGTTTTTCAAGCTCCTGGAGTGGCTATTCTGCTGCTGTGTCTTTTTTTGTTTCATCATGTTCTTTCAGAATGGTGGTATGCTGACCTTTTTTTTTTCTCTTTCCCCGCTACAGTTGTTCTATCAAAAAAAGACAAATCGGTCGACGAATTACTAACCTCGGTGTGGCCCGGGTGTGGGCAATGTTTGTTTTTTCCCTCGTGTTTGTTCTTGCCTTTTTTTGTCAAGTTTCCCGAAAACACCTTCAGACGGATCCGGAAAGCAAGGGATGTGGTGTTCATTCAAGGTTGTTTTTCCTCTTTCGGCGTCAGGGCGTATATGTGGAGGAGTTGGGAATTTATCACGTCTAAATCATTGTACGACATTTTGGTTGGGGGGTATGAATAGGTACTGTTTTGTCGGAAAATGTCATGAAATGGATAATTGGTCTAGCAAGTTACCAAAGTCTCGTTCACAAGGGGAAGCATTCAGCTGGCCTCGTGACTGGAAGTGTTTGGAGCTCGCGAATTTGTGTCTGTTGTGCTTCCCTCCGGCGACGAGACACGGCTGCGTCCGGGTATCCGCCACTGTCCAGTCCATGTACGCCTTTACTAATGATTGTAGAGACATATGAGCGGTGCAGCTCGAGACAAGCCCGGAATTGGCTCCCGCCAACGCTAGGCTGGCAGCCGAAAAGAGGAAAGAGTCGATGGAAGGCGTGCAGAAGAGCCATTGTGAAATTGTTGCATTCCTTTGACGGTCATAAGGCGTCAACTGCGTGCAAGCGGTGAAGACAGAGATGTGTTGATATGAAGGAATGCCACTGCAACAGAAGTTGGTAAACCTTGAGTATAAAGTCAACGGGTGGTAACATGGATACTTTAACCGTCACTTCGCGTCAGCTTGCATGAACTGAGCAGGAGAATTAGTGGGGACCGCCTCCTGGCGGCAGCACTAGGCTTCCCGCGGCAGTGCACGCAATCTGCATTCTCCAGTCTTCTTCATCTTCATCACGGCAGAAGCCCTGCATCGCGACTGTCCATTCCCGAGATGCCCCCAGATTCGTTGGAGGACGACGACGAGCAGTATGCTTCTTCCCAGGACTCTGATTTCGCCCCCGATGCAGCACCAGAACCCGCGTCCGATGAGTCCGACTCGGAAGAAGCCCCCGCCGACGATGCATTGAAACGAAAGCACACAGAGACCATAGCCAGTGGCCCAAACGACGAGGGTGATGGCTACGACAACTCAGGAGACGAAGCAATCATTATAAAGGGACAGAAGAGGCGAAAGCGCATACAGGAAAAGGGACAGCTTGTTGATGATGAAGAAGGTGGTCAAGGCGGACTTATCAAGACCCGCGCACAACGAGCAGCAGAGTAAGTCTGTTGGTTTCTTGCTCTTTTTTTTTTTTTGGCGAAGAAGGAAGAAATATATGTATATATTTACAGAAAAAAAAACCACAAAAACCACTTCCCTGTGGAAATAATTCTCTGACACGTACGTCCCCGTTCACAGAAAGGAGGAGCGCAAATACGCCGTAAACAATGAGCCCGTCACCATCGACGTGGACGCCGTCTGGGCACAGATGATATCCGGCGAGCCGATCCAGCCCAGCAGAGATTCAGCAGCGACTTCAGAAAATGACAACGCCGCAGCCACGCAGGAGCAGTCCGACACAAGCACCGTGAACATGTCCCCCATTGCCGCGCCATCCGACACGATTCGCATCAAGCGGACATACAATTTCGCCGGCAGGGTCCATACGGAAGAAAAACTTGTGGCGCGTGACTCGGCAGAAGCCAAGCTCTACCTTGCATCTCTTAAGGACGGTGAAGAGCCCAGCGCATCGGACGCATCCCTCACGAAGCGCGCTACCAAGAAGGCCTTTCGGTCTGTGTTTGAGCCCGTCCTCGATCATGGACCGGGACGCACGGATCTGATTCTTGGTCTGGCGGCGAGAATACAGGCTGGCAAAGAGGCGCAGGCAAAAAAGCTCACTACCGTGGAGAAGAGCAGGATGGACTGGGCGGGATATGTGGACAAGGAGGGCATCAAGGACGAGCTGGAGCTGGCGAGCAAGTCAAAGGATTCGTATGCTGCTCGGCAGGATTTCCTGGCGAGGAGCGAGGCGATCCGGGAGGACGACGCGAGAAGGGCTCGCCTATCTACGAGGGTATAAATTGCGTTGTTTTTGGCATTGTATCGGCGTTTTTTTTTTTTTTTGGTTCTGTTTTTGAATAACTATGGCCATCATTTTCATGATGCCTAAATGGAGGATAAAATACCCACAGGAAGTCGGTCGCGCAGGCGTTGACCAAGGACGAATTTGAGGGACCCAGGATTCGGCGTTGTAAAAACGACATGATATGACCATGAATGAACTGTCAAAAGAAAAAAGCAAGCAATAATAACAATGCATAAATCTAAAGATACAGTAGAATTTTTCTGCGTCCATTTCGTTGCAGCGTATATGTACATATGTACATCCCTCCATGCAAGTCCTCTCTCATTCCACCTCGTCAGCCAGCCCGCCCCCACACTAGCGCCTCCAAAAACTTTGCCCAGAAATAACCAACCCATCCAACGCCATCCCAAGCGCAGGCGCAGCACAACCACCGCGGAAAACCCTTTCCTTTTCTTCTTCTTTTCTTCCCTTCCAAACCTTTCCTTTAACCACACCATCCACATCATATCCCCCCCTCAAGATGTCATCTGCAAAGCT
>SRPT01000297.1:0-33533 GCA_018360205.1 Claviceps digitariae | reverse complement strand
TAAGAAAAAAGAACATGTCCGACCCGCGGTGGCGCGACGACAAAATCAGGCACATATTTACTCCCTGTTATTATTATTACTGTCTTGGTGCAGAGGGAGCCAATTAAAATAACGCGACATGCAAACTCGGACGCCAAAAAAAAAAGAAAAGAAAAAAAAAATGCCTTGACACGGCGATCCGTTACCGGGTGTATCCGATCTATTGCGTCTATCAAAAACTACGCCATGCGCTTCCCTATTATACAAGTATATCAATGTTGATACAAACAATACCCCTAGGAGATGCGTCCCTTGGAATACAATGAAAAGAAAGCCTTTGCGAGAATAAAAAATACATTTTAAAAAGCTGCAGCAAGAAAAAAAATAGAAAGAATAAAATAAAATAAAACAAAAGTCGCTTTCCTTTAGTGTCGTGGTACGCCTGTATGTATGCCCGGAAAATACTGCTCACTCATATCTCCTCTCGCGCAAAGTCCGTTCGTTGACGCCTCGAAAGACTCGCTTGCCGACTTCGTAGCTGCTTATCATTATGGCACATGCCGGGGCGACCTTGAGGGTGCGCGGGATCCAGCCCTTCCAGAGACCGGCCACGCCCTCGGTTTGGAAAATGTGCCATAGGAGGCGTATCATGCTCGATCCTCCGGGCAGCGGATGCAAGTTTTTGGCCGCGTCGCTGGCGCTGGCAGGCGCATCGCGGTAGACTTGCGTTCTGGTTTTCCCCACGTCAAAGGGCATCGTCACCGTCGAGGCCAGGGCCCCCGACAAGGCGCCCGCGGTGAAGGAATCTACAAACGTGTCCATGTGGTTCTCCCGGCTCTGAGACCGCCGTCGTGCGCGCTCGAGGCCATCGTCGCGGCTGCGGCTGCGGGTGAGCGATCGACCTTGGCGCTCCTCGCGCGCGTCAGTCAAGCCGGCTCGGATGGATTCGTATCCCCACCAGTATAGGCCCGAAAAGGGGACGTCGCGCCACAGGGTCAGCGTGAGGCCTCGCCACAACGACACGTAGCCGCGCGCGGCCACCATTTCCCGTATACCTTTGAACGTCTCCGTCAGATGATTTGTCGTGGATGTGCTCGATGCCGCCTGCATTCGCGTTCTGAAAAGCTCAATGGGGCCAACAGCCGTGGCCGCGAGGATGCGCGCGCTCGAGCCCGCGACAAGCGGCGCATAGTCGCCCGAGAGACGCGAGAAGGGACTCATGGCGTTGTAGCGGAGCCATTCGTAGCCGGTGAAATAAATGATATTAGCCGGGATGGTCATCAGCAAAGTAGGTGACAGCCCTCTCCAAAGCGTGGTGACGCCCTCGTTGCGGGCAATCTTGCGCAAGCCGTCCAACGTCGAGTTGTACGTCTTCTTTTGCGCCTCGTACACGGCGCAATCGGCGGCAGCGGCTGCTGAGATTGAGGAGGAAGAAGTCGCCGGCGTGTTCAGTTGCGCGTTTACACCTTCGCTGCCTCGGGGCACAGCAATGCATAGCTCTGCCAAGTTACCCTGGAAGAAGACCTCGCGGCAGCAGGCTGTGACTCCGAGCTCGGCCGTCTGTGCTGAGGTGAGGCTGTTGGTCCGCAGGGCCAGCTTGGAGAAATCCACCGCCGAGGTCGGTGTTATTTGTGACTGGAGACGAACTCGAACAACATCAAGAGGAGTGACTAGATGGACAAGGCGCGGACGTTAGCTCAGGGGGGCCTTCTTCGACTGAGCCGCTACAGATGGGTCAGGGTCAAGCTGTCTCACCGAGTAGCGACGTGAATAAACTGCCAGACATGGCCGAAATCATCTTTTGCGGCGCAGTAATATCCGGTATAGGCTCATCATCGCCGCCACCGCCTGCTGCAGGCACTGAAACTCGAGCTGACATGATGGCTTCGTCTGCCTCGGGTATCCTGTCGTAGTTCTGGCCTGTGGAGGTGAGTGTTGTCGAAGCCATTTGGGGTCGGTCGTGGTGCGTGCTGCTGCAAAGAATGCGGACTCGGCAGCGAGAAGAGCAGAGCCAGTTTCCCGCAAGCAGCACAAGGACGGCGTCGATTTGAACTTTTGGAAGGTCAGGTCGAGGTTGGAAAAAAAGAAGAGGGCTCGAGGGGGAGAATGGGGAGAATGGAGGAGAGAAAATGAATGACTGATGCCGTCACCGGACAGGTTCGCAGTTGGCAGTGCAAAAAAAGGTTCCATCAAGGCCTAGAATGTCGGGGAGGCGCCGTGCATTTTCATCCAACTGCATGTGGGTCCGCTCCGATGATCATTGAGGTCAAGGCTGAGCGTGATTGGTGGGGAGCAATCGATGACTGCATTTCAGTGTTGGTATCGATAGAGGGATCGATAATAAGTCGATGGAAGAGAATCGATAATAGATAATTCATTGCACCAGGGATGGGACTTTTTCTCCATGCGGGCCTGATGAACGCGTTTCATTGACTTCCTAGGGCTTATATCCGATGCCAGATGGACAGGAATCAGGTCACACTGCAGCCCAGCTCAGATGGCGATGACACAGCAAAAAGAGGGAGAGAGGCAACGGAAAAAAAAAAAAAAAACACCGCCACTCATCCATCTACTTCCACACATTGACTTGACTTGACTTCACCGACTGACTCCCACCAAGAAACGGCTGCTCAAGTGCCGTAAAACAGCAGTCTAGTCCGTGTCTGGTCTGGTCTCTCAACGTCGGGGCGCACCACAGTCAATCGACCCACACGCAGCCATTGGACCTCGATCTACGTCCTGCGTCCCGCGTCCTCTGACGACATCTTGTCCCTCCCGCTCCCTCAATCCTCGATGCTTGCCCATTAACATTCGTTTTTTTCCTTCGTTCTCGTCACATATCATCATCTATATCATAAAACTCTCCACTCTTCCCAAGTCGTCCCCTCCAATCACCCGGTCCTCGCCACCTTTATCCGCCAACCTCATCACCATTCACCACCACCATCATCACCGGCCCTCACCCTCGCTCTCACAACTCTTTCTCCTCCCCCATGGCATCAAATAAAGGCCTCGACTCAGAGCTCGAGTCCTTCCGCCAGCAATGGCTCTCTGAAGTCCGCACCAAACAAGGCCCCCAACCCTCCTCCTCCACACTCGCAGATGAAGCAGTCTCATCCACGAAGCCAAAAGCCCCCTCGCGGGCCCCCTCACCCAGCAACACCAGAAAGGCTGCTCCGGCCATAGACAAACCCTCACACGACGAAGATGAGTCCTCGTACCCGCCAGGCCCGTTTGAGGACGCAGACGCAGCAGCAGAACCGTCAGACATCGCGGTGGAGGGCTCCGTGAGGAAGCCCCTTGGACGGGAACTGGTTTCCGCGCTGGACCACTACGAGGAGGCTATGGCCAAGGAGGCAGAGGGGAATATGGGGGATAGTCTAAAGTTGTACCGGCGGGCATACAGGGTGGGTTTTTATTTAGTTGTTTCTTTTTTCTTTCTCTTTCGGTCTCGGCATGATATGATGACACTTCAGTGACGGAATAGGGAATTCGGAGGACAAAAGGTTTTTGTGACTAACACCGTGAGAGTAGCTGGATAACCGCGTAGATCGCAGATACCGAGAGAAGCACTTTCCGGCATCTCATAAACCGCAAACTCATGCTCCGGCCCAACCAGCCCCGGCTTCTTCAACAGCACCACCACCACCAACACCAGGTCCAGCACCATCTCAGCCAGACCCCAAGACAAACTCGGAGGCGGCCTCCGTCTCGGCCTCCCCTCCCGTTGTCCTCCTCCCCATTGAGGACCTCATCGCCAGCTTCTCCAGCCTACAGATCCAGCCTGCGCCGCCTCCCGTCCAGGACACACCCCCGGCCCCCTGCCCCATCTCGTCTCTCCCGCGCGAACTCCTCGTCCACATCCTCCACGAGGTAGCCCTCCACGACGTCGGCGACTTTGTCCGCCTCTCCCTCGTCTGCAAGCCCTTTGCGTACCTCGTGCCCTCACAGCAACACACCTGGCGGCACGTGTGCCTAGGAACCAAGTTTGGCTTCACCGGCATGCATTACCAATGGCACAAAACAACCGACTGGCTCGACCTGCCGTCTCCCGAGCAGGAGCCGCTCGTTTTCCGTGATGACATCGACAGCAACAACAACAGTCATCCAACCTCGGTACTTCCAAGCACCACTAGCCAACACCTCCTCGCCCAATCACGCAACCACTCCATCGCCCTCTCCAAAGCCCTCATCCATCCCGCCCTCTACCCCTCCTGGAAGCACATGTTCCAGCACCGTCCCCGCATCCGCTTCAACGGCTGCTACATCAGCACCGTCAACTACATCCGCATGGGCCAAGCCTCCACCAACCAAGCCACCTGGGGCGGCAGCCCCGTCCACATCGTCACCTACTACCGCTACCTGCGCTTCTTTCGCGACGGCACCACCATCAGCCTGCTCACCACCTCGGAGCCCTCCGCCGTGGTGTCCCACCTGACCCGCGAGGCCCTCCTGCTGCACCTCTCCGACCGCAACAAAAACACCCACGCGTCGTTGCCCTCGGCCGTCATGCAAAAAGCCTACCGGGGTCGATGGCGATTATCCTGTCCGTCTGCGCCGCATCATCATCCCCATACCCACATTCCGCTGGACCAGCAGTCGTCCTCATCCGGCCCGCACCCCCAAATCCACCAGGAGGGCGACCTAACCGTCGAGACCGAGACCCACGACCCCAAATACCTGTTCAGGATGGACCTATCCCTCCGCACCGCCGGCAAGGCCGCCCGGAACAACAAACTCGTCTGGCAGAGCCACTACAGCTACAACAAACTGACAGACGATTGGGCCGAGTTTACGCTCAAGCATGACAAACCCTTTTTTTTTAGTCGCGTCAAGAGCTACGGCATGGGGGGGCAGGTAGACTACATGAGTTGAAGAAGAAAGGGGGGCAAGACACAAAAGAAAACGAAGAAAATAATGAAAATTTGTATCCAAAGTCATGTATTGTGAAAAAAAAAGAAAAGAAAAGAAAAAAAGAAAAACATGCTTCCCAGGTGATGAAACGTACGCCGTGACTGAATCCGTCATGCCACTGCACCGATACAATAGACGGCCGTGCCCTGTGCTCCTTTCTAGTTCCCACGCGTGATTGTGACCACAGATTTCACCCCATCAAAGCGGTTGGATAAGTCCCCTGATATCTTGTTCTTTTGTTTCCCTTTAATCAATAATGATGATGATGACTATAGCGGCAGTATGTATGACAAATGAAAAGAGAGAGAAAGAGAGAGAGAGACACTTGTCCATGATGGCCCGGCAACAGGGACGAGACAGCCTGCCCATCCATCCCTCTCGGTGGTGTCATGTTCATGACGTATATGGCTAAAATGGCTAAAAAAGGGCATCGTAAATTGTGCGGACATAAGGCCAATTCTGCTCGGGTATCTGTATAAAAATTGTATTGGAGATTTGTGGTACATTCGAGTGTTTTATTGGTTACATTTGTGTCAAGATTGGGCAAACAGACGCCTGCTCTGAGAGAGTAGGGCCCAAGGAACTCGGCAAGGACGAGAGAAAATGCCGGCTTCTTATAAAGAGAGGGGAAGAGGAAAAAAAGAGAGAGAGGAAGTGAGAAATGGCTCATCGTATTCGTCGTCCATCCAAAAATCTAGGACTATTTGGCTCGTAATAGCGGTCCTGATGTTGCATTGCTCTGCGGGCTTCAAAAGCAGCTTTTTCGTCTTCGTCCATGGTGAACGCCTTTTTAAACCAACCAAAAGCACTCTTCTTTTTCTTAATCGTTCCCGTCCTTGTTCTAGTTGCCGATACCTTGGTTTGAGCGTCGTCGTCCACATTGGCGGCGGTGGCGGCATTGGTCACATTGCTCAGGGTGCTCATTCCCCCCACGGCAGAAGATTGGTTTCGCAAATGCATAGGCGGCGTGCGACCACTACCTACGGCCGTATGCGGACGTTGCTGCAGCGGTGAGTGAGGCGAAGCACGCACCGGACGATAGTATTGTTGATGATCGGAACACGGCGAATGTGTGACTTGAGGCCGTCTGGGCGGCGGCGACATGCTGTACTCCGACTCAACTTGCGATACCATGGGCTGCGTGATCGATTCTGCGTCAGAGCCGTACGCCGAATCAAATGGATTGGACTGGGAAGTCTGGGACGTTTCGGAATTGGGGGAAGGGCCGCGCATAGTAGCTGTGGCAGGCCGGCGTGGAGGGATTTTGATCGCTTCGGGGGGGTTGGTTTTTTGCGACACGCGACTGCGGATGGAAGCTCGTCTCTCATGCAGTACGTGGCCGCTTATACCCAGGGCATTCTTGAGCGATGAGCCAGAGGATATCGAACGCCGAGACTCGTGAGAAGCAGTTTTTGGCCTCAAGAGGGATGCTGTCGTCGGATCCAGGTACTGTGGAGTGTACGTACGAGGCTGGAGTACGTAGAGAGGTTCGTCGACAGCTAACAAGTTTTCGTTTGTCGACTGGGACCTTGACTCGTGCGAGGATCGGGAAGCTGGTGATTTGGGTTGACCTTCTGTCCCAAGCTTTCCGACCTTGCTGGCATTATCTGGAACGAGATGCGACTCGGAGCGCGAAGGCGGAAGAAGTGGAAGACCACCAGGAAGAGGAAAGTCCTCTTCCAAGTCAATATCCGGGATGCTTTCGCTTCCACTAGTAGAGGCCCCCATACTAGCATGTGGAGCATGTGACGCTTGAGGAGTCGACAGTTGTGATGATGCGCTCGACTTCATGGAAACAGCTTTTGATCCACTTGTTCCCTGGGATCTTAGAGATGGATTTGAGTAGGGTTGAATGGTAGCCTATTGCCATGCATGGCACACATTAGCCTCGCAAACAAAACGACACGCTCGCAAAATACGCTTCATCGTTGGCTACGTTGGGCAGGCACATAGGTAGGTAGGCCAAAAAAAAAATCAGCTGTACTCACCCATTGTCTGCGACTAACTTCACCAGCTTTCTTCTCCATCTCTCCAATAATGGTTGAGAGTCGTGAGACCATATTGTTTGCGTCTTGAACGCGATCGCTTATGTCGTCGAATGCACTCAGCCAGCCCTCCGTGTTCCCCTTCATTGCATCGAATATATCCGCCACATCGGGTCGATCCCTTCTCCAGGTGGCATCCTCCTCGTCTTTGAGCCAAGTGGTGAAGGCGGCGGTGCAACTCAGTCCTGCTTCAATATCTGTATCCCATTGTTTCAGCGCAGCGTTGGTCCGGCAAAGGACATGGTCGATTTTCTCGTTTCCTTCAATGATTTCGAGGCGAAAGTTTCTGTCCTCCAGTAGCTGCTCAAAAACCTGCAGGTTGGACAGTGGAAGTTTTAAATGCTCTATGCGTCCATTCAAATCTTCCGCTGCCTGTGCCAGATCCTCAAGTGCGACCTCGAGGTATTCGTCCACCTCGTCAATGTGACCTTGGAGAATATTGACCACTTGAGCATTGCTGTTAGCCATGCCATGAAGCAACAGATACACTCCAAACGAGATTTGAGCTATCAACTTGGGCAACTCATGCTGCTTTTGCCCCGGACGATAGCGCCATGTTGCGTCAAAGGGGATATCATCACGGTCTTGCGCGATGAGAGCCTCTCGTCGGCCTCGGACGTCCAAGTCTCGTAACCTTGGTTTGTCCCCTGGTGAGCCATTCGTTGCTTCGTCTAAAGATTCTGAGAATGCGTCTTGGAGAGATGGAATCGGGTGGACCGGAATGTTCTGTGGTGACGGCGGCGGAAGAGGAGACGTCGGTCTGTCTGTGTCTTGGACTTGTTCTGACTCATAGGCCTCGGATGAATTAGGTCGCTCGAGGGAAGATACGCTGACAGTTTCTAGATCATCGACTTCTGGAGGTTCGAGATGGGAAGTACGCAAATCCTCTCCTCCAAGCTTGAGTGACGGAAGTTGCGTTGAGGTCATCGCAATGTAATATGGGCGGTACCCGTCAACGAAGTCGCGGATTGTGCAAAACAGTAGTCGTCCGCAAATGTCTCAAGAGCTAGAAAGAAAGAGTTTGGTTGGAATTCTTTTTTTTTTTTTTTTTCAATTTTCAATTTTCAATTTTTTTTGGAAGAGCCAGCTCTCCCGCCACGGTCGGGCAAGCTCGAGAATTTAGCAATGGCAATCGACTTTCAAAGGAGGTAGGACGTCAAACGCCACTCCATCAAGGGCAGCGTGAATAGCGACCATGAGATGGCAGAGGCGGGGATCGTGTGAAGATTTTGTCAATTGACTCTCGGTCCAGCTCCGGCTTCAGGAGGTATTCGTAGGGTGACGTCTCGCCACTGCTTGCACTGGTTGAAATGGAAAAAAGTGCTCTCCTTGAAGAAGAAGACACGGCCAGGATAGGATGTTGCCGGCGAACGCGCAAGCCACACGTTGGTTTTGGCTAAGCAGCCGTTGTGCGGATGTCCGTGTTAAAAGACGTAGTGTGTCTGAAACGTCTCTTTTCTCTTTGAGGACGTGTACCCGTATACCGATGTCGTCGCGCGTCGGGACAGAGCAGCAGTGGCGGACGGGAGAGGACACGCAAATGTCCCAAGTGTGCAAGTCGCAGCAGCGCGGAAGCCAACAAGGAAAATGTCTCGTCTGATTGTCTGTTGTGTGGTGGAAGGATGAGCTAGGTAGGTCAGGGTCCCGTCTGGCAGAAAATGCGAATCGCCAGCCTGGCCAGCCAAGCCAAGAGGTGAAGACCCAAATCAGACCAGGCGTCCAACGACGATGGCCAGTGCCCGTCCGTCCGATGGTGGCTTGGCCGGCTTGCCCTGCTTTGCTTGGCCAGCATGGCCTGTGCCCGGCTCGAATGAACGAATGATTCCAGACTTGGCTATTTGCGGCCGTGGTGGGGACGGGTATTGGCATTGGCATGCCAGCGCGGGCCCTCCCCTGCTGTCCACGACGACGGTGGTGGACGGCGAGGACGCAATCCACAAGCCATCTGTGGCTGGCCAGGTTTGCTAGATTTGCCAGGTGCCATGCCAGGTGCGTCCCAGGCCAGGTGCATGCCAGGCACAGAAGGCAGGGATTGCCCAGACATCCAGCGTCCCCACTCCGGCTACCCGGCTAGCCTATCAACAGCGCCAGCCCCCTTTCGAAATCCTTCCTTTCGTCTTTCGTTGAGACCGACCCCAGCAGCCTTCATCTCCAGCCAGGAGGAGGGTGCTTGTCCTGGATCGGATTGGAGAGCGCCACAACTCCTTTTTTTTGTGAGGAATTCGAGAGTGCAATTTGCGTTTCAACTTGGACGGACGTTTGAGCGTCAAGAGTTGACGGTTTGGCTTCATCTTCCAATCCCCCTGACGCCTCGCAACAGGCAACGGGCAGCTGGCAACTGGCGGTCGGTGGCTGTCGGTTGTATGGCCACATTGAACAAAGACAACGCTCGCCACCTGCCACAATAAGTCGCTAGTGCCTTCCATATTGTCCCGTCATTATTGATCCTGCTGCGGCTCGACAAGGAAGGCGCGTATCAACACAGTGCAGGATCCCTTTTCGTCTCGAGATCGAGGTGGCTCAAAACACTGGGCAAAGGTTACTACCGGGGCTCGTTAATGATGAGTAAACCCCATTGATCAGACTGGATATTCTTAATTCAATGTCCTACTGCAGCATCCTTATCCATCTCGCGGCAACCTCGTCGTCATGAGAATTCACCACAAGGAATCACCCCCATATGCAATCTCTCCACAAGAACTCCGGCTTCCACAGCTAAGTAAAAGAGTAGCTCCAGGCGTGATCCCCTGCCAACTGTGATTCGTGGCCCCTGACTAAGTCAACTTGGCAAAGAACCGGTCTCGTCGAGCCAACCCTCCGTCTGTTGGGCATCCAACAAACCAGTCAAGAGGAGGTCTCGAAGGTGCTCCCCATTGAGGAGGGGGGACTTGTGAATAAGCGAGAAGCGCAGGACGCAAAACACCTATTCGCCATTGACCAGATTGCCCTTTCTGAGGGATTTCTTCGGTTGCTTTTGACATGAGCACTTGCTCATTACCTTGTGGGAATATTTGTGTGTGATATCAACAATCGTGGAAGCAAAAAAAAGGTGCAACTCATGATCAATGCATTTGGTCTTGGCGCCAATGCTGTTGCCTATTGCTGGAAAGCGGCATGAAACTAGACACACGTCCCGGCACGATCGGTTATCGAGACGCGTGACGCGCTTGAGCAAGACATTTTTGACCCATCTCGACAAGCTGATCTTAACATACTAATATGCACGTGCTGCTGGTGGAGGGTCGGATGTCTTTTTTTGGTCACTCTTCTTTCTCGTCGTTCTTTTTTATTATTGCTCCCCAGACTGCTCCGCAAACGACTGCCGGCTAAAAGCGGTCAATAAGAGCCGGCATCATCATGGTTCAACAGGACATGTAAAATGAGACGACGCCTGCAACCTGATGACTCGGAAGGTTGACCCCTTTATTATTCAAAGGATTGTCACGTCTGGTATTACATAGAGTAATCACTCACCACCTACCCAATAGGCCATGCTCCTGCCGGGCCGACAGGGACAGCGATTTGACTTTCACGGACGCCTTTTTATTGATAGCTGGCATGAGAATCTGAGACAGCTTCTGTCTTGCTGAAAGCGTCCAAGGAATTCCATGACATGGCTGCATTGCTGGCTCTGAAGCGCGGCGTTGTATCACCCCAGGCTCCATACTGAGGCTGGAGGTTACACGAGTGTCTGACAAGCGCAGGAAATCCATACAAGTCCTAAATATAAGTATTTTTTTTAAAAAAAAATCCCTTACTACAAAGGACTGTGCTACACCAGACGACGTGGTTCGACACGAACAAAGCCACGGCTAGACACGCAGCAGACTTCAGCTCATTGTCGCTATTGCTGCAACACACGCGCAACAAGCAATCGACTATCAAATCGAGGCATCAGACTGCACATCTCAACAGCGGCGCTTATTAAAGTCATGGCCCTCCTTGCTCCTTGTCAACAAAAGGCGAAAGCAGACATGTACCATGCACATGCACCCATCCCCTCCTTCCCACATGTCGCCAAGCCATGCCGCGCGCACAGACGATGGATCCAAAATCCCGCCCCAGTAATCAGCCAGCATTAGCATCAGCATTAGCATCGTGCCGTGTCTGTCTGGAGCACAGCAAACAGCTTGCCTGTGGCGCGGCAAAGCTTGACTTTTTTTCTTTTTTTAATCCACGAATGAGAATAACCCCACCTACAGACAGTGCATGGAACGAGCTACCCCAGACCTCGCGAGTCGATTCGCTGCAAAACACTCTAAATAATGATAAAAGGAGAAAAAAAAAAGATAAAGCAAAACTAAACTAAAAGGAAAGTTAAATGAATAAACCACCGCGTTGGCTAGATCAGAGTCGCGCATGAATGAGCTGTTGTGACGCGACTTTCGTAGCTGTCTGTGGCGGTACGTTGTCGGGCGGCCTCTAATTCTTTACTTTGGCGCAAACAAATGTTGGCACTAGATTGAGCCTGCACAAGTACCCAATGTATGTGTATGTAAGTATGTACGTATATTAACCCTTCTGGCTGCAGACGCCGACGGTAGTTGACTTTCTGTCGGCGATGCATGGCACGCCGGGAGGAAGCGAGCCTGTTTGGAGCAGATGATGTGAATGCTTGAGCGAGATATTGGATGTTGATTTGATCGTGAGGACATGTGGGCAGCATAGTTGTAGTATATATAATGTAATAATTGGATAGCCTATCACAGCACATCACGCTACAGTGGCTTCAAGCCACTCATCTTCCGTAGTATAGTGGTCAGTATGCAAGCTTGTCACGCTTGAGACCCGGGTTCAATTCCCGGCGGGAGAGATCACACAGAGTATTCTCTTTTTATCATCAAGACACAATATTTCTTGACGTGTCTGGCTCTTGCTAGACGTCTCATTTTTTTGTTACATCGTGTTCTTTCTGTTTTGTTTGTAGAAGTATGAATGTATTCATTCCTCCCGCAGAATGTCCGTCTGCAGCTGGCATATCCAGATACTTAGACTTGTTATTCACTCTACCATCTAAGAAGGCAAAAAAAAAAAAAAAACTACCAGTCCTCGCACAGATGATTCCGTTGGCATATTTCTGAAGAAAGAAATTGTACACATAGAATGCAAAACAGGACTCAGATAACTCTCGTGTACTTCAAAGCCGCTGGTTTGTCCCAGCAGAGTAGACGCACGGAGTGATGCGTCACCCACGCGGAGCCGCAACAGTCCTGAAACGCTCACTCCGTTCATTCATGTCTTGCGTGAGCGATGCCTCTCCTTACGGACGTGGCTATTTCAGAACAGATATGTGTGAGAATGGAAAGAACTTGATTGCTGGCGCTTCGCTTCAGTAACAGGCCTGGGCATGCCCAACTCGTTGTATTCGGCATATTGAGCAAACCGGACACTGGGTAATGTAAATTGCAACAATATTGCACAACATCGACTCGCTTCGTTGACTGAAGTGCTGCGAGTCCATGTTCAGCGGTCTACCTGCTCGTCGGAGCTTAAGAACGAGCAACGTAGACTCCCCCCAGGCTCATTCGTCATCGAATCGTCCGTCCGGCGGTACATATGTATGTATGAAATGGGAAAGTACATGGAGCGTCATTTGCAGTCCTAGAGGTGCATCAATTCACCATAATCTTGTGTTAGAGATTCACTTCTTGCTGGCTACACACGGAAGGCCATGGTTTTTTGCCCCTGTCTTTCTTTCATTCTTTCATTTTTTCCTCATGTCTCCTCTGTATGTCCATACATATGTATGTATATATATGTACATATATATAGTGCGATATCACCAGGTTTTAATGCATCAATGTTAATTATGCTGTTAATTGGACGGAAATGCTTACCCTCATTCCACGCATCGGACTGGCTCATGTAGTCCCCATTCCCCAAGGAGTCGAGCACGATAATGGACGACTATGAGAAACATTGCGGCCGACCTGTAATCTGGATATCCCCTCACTTGACGTTCTGACGCACAAGGTGTCTTGGCAGACAGCATACATGGCACGCTCTCGTCCGTCTGTCGCGGGGCCCTCGTGTTCTGGTCATGTTACTTGACGGAAGTTCTGAGTTGTAGACACAGGACTCGGCCGCCGACTAGCAGCTATCGGCCGTTCCGTCCGCAGTATGTACGTATGTACTGCGGGTGGCGACCCGGCATGGCCCTTCACGCCGATTGCGTTTTGGCCTCTTCAAACGCAACATACACGTGTATATGTGTATGTATTTTTGAGCAATGCTCTGGATGTGCCGATTTCTTTGCCACTAGCGGATCGGACCAGCTTTGTGGCATTGCCTATTTCACTGCTACCACCGCCACGTCGGTCCTCTTAGCAACCTGCTTTTCTTTACGCGATTCACGTCGATTCCGCCTTTTTTTTTTTGGCGATCTTTCTGATTACAAGTGCAGCACTCGCAAGTAAAGACGCCAAAGTCCAAGCATCTGGGAATGGTCAAATACCATGTATCACCTGCGATTCGGGCATCGACAAGCTGGAGGAAACATATTTGTCAAGGGCCAGTACCAGCAGCCCGGACTGAATCGCGATGACCACAGATCCGGAACTGGCTCACCACATTTCGCAAGCCAATTAGCCATCTGCCGCGTCGTCGCTGGACCGTCGGTTGCTCTGTTATACCGAGTCGTTTGATGCCTGGCGAGGCACTCGCTGACGTCGACCATTCGTACGAGGAACTCAACGGAAAAGTCTCCCATAATGCCCGAGTACGGTTCTTGGCTTATACGGTAAAAGCTGTGGCACCAGGCCCAGGAGGAGACTTTGAACATTTTTCTGTGAGCAATACGAAATTTGCCGCTTGATGTAAATGTGGTGGAATGTTTTCTTTTCCCTTGGCCGAAGCAGGGAGAGTGGAGTTTGACCTGGGTTCCTGGCTTGACTGGTGAGTTTTTCTAGTCAAGCATGAAACTTTTTTTTTTCCTGATTTATTTATTCTTCTTCCTTTCTTTTATTTATTTTGTCTTGCTAGAACTTTAATGAACCATTTGTCCGCTAGCCGCGGTGGATTCCGTTCTGCCCCTGTTAGCTTTTAGAGATCTTTTGAGCCGACTCAATTTTCAAGGCCTGATAGTTGAGCTCCAGTGGAGAGGGACCTTGTGCTCGCCCCTTCTTTCTTTTTCTTCCTCTTTTCCCCTTCTTGCCAAGACGGGCGGACGAACGGGCCGCAGCGCGTCAGATAGTGAAACTGGGTCGGATGGAGTGTTTAGAGTCTGGACTTGGAGTATTTTAGCCGCCCGCGTTGCAAAAGACGGCCCACTAGGCGAGACTACTTCACGTTTTCCTCGACAGTCGAGCCATTTCTGTAGCTTGACACGATCTCGGGTGTTCAGGTCGGTCGTCCGTCTTGGTCGCCGGTTGCCGTGCTCGCTGATATCGAGACGAGCTCATGTCTGTGTGAGTTTTGCATGCCGTTTGCATTGCCATTTGTCTCCGTTGCTGTCCCCGCCCACTTCACGAGCCTGCTTTTCGTCGGCGATGGGCCATGACAAAAGACAAGAAAGCCAGCAACGGGCACACATGTCGTGTCTGCGGAAGCGCCTTTATTCGGCGCGAGCATTTGACGCGACACATGAGAGGCCACACGCGAGAGAAACCGTTTGAATGTCCCATTTGCGAAAAGGTCTTTTCCAGGAAGTAAGACCCAGACACCTCCGCTCCTTCCTCCTGTGCAGACACTGTCGCTCCTTCCTCTTGTGCAGACACTGTCGCTCCTTCCCATCCCAGACATCAGATATCGCTGACACCCGACTCTCTCCACTCTCTCTTTCATCGTAAAAGCGATGTTCTTAACCGCCATGTCGCATCCCACGAAGTTCAGACAGCGGATCCTGCCTCGGTCATCTCCAGCAGAGCCTGTCATCATTGCGCCGCAAACCGCGTTCGCTGCTCCCGGGAAAATCCTTGCAAGCGCTGCCTGCAGCGCCATTTGAGATGCAGCTATCCCGTGCTGGACAGGCTGGAGACGGCCAGGCGCAGCCAAAATGGGATCGGCGCAAACAGCCAAATCAGCCACGGCAGCGGAAACGGCCAAACGGAGTCATTGCCGGAGTACTCCAGAGCCTGTGGCATGCCCGGCGAGCTGCAGCATCAGATCCAGCATCACCCCGTTCCAGCCGCGGCCATCACGCCCATGGCAATGACGATTGCCGCTGAGCCAATAACCACCGCCTCAGCTCACCCTGATCGCCTTAGGTCTTCTTCCATGATCAGTGGCAGCAGCTGTCAGAAATCGCTCGACCCAGACCCGTACTGCCCAAATAAAGCTCCTGACACTCAGTATGCCACTCCTGTCTCCATTCCGTCCTATTACAACGAGAGAGCAATCCAAGTCTCGTCGACAAATTGGATCTCTTCAGCACGATATGGCACGTCACATTTCGGACCTCAATGGCTACCGTTGGATCTCAACTCGGTCGACATCAACGCTAGCTTTCCCCTTTTGTTCAACGCGGTGCATCCATCAGAAAACACGGCCTTTGTCGGACAAATGGACCAAAGTCAAAATCAAAGTCAAGGACAAGGATCGTCGGCGACTTTCCTACCTACCCACGTTTCTTCCGTCAGCAGCTTGCAGGCCGTGACAGCAAAAAACGACAAGAACCAGCCTAGTTCTTCTGCAGGATCTCGAGATACCGACCAAACTGCTGCAACTCAGGGAAGTAACACATATTATGTGGATGGTGGCGGTGCCAGAGCGCCCTTCAATCGCGCTTTCGGTCAGGGGCGACTCGAGTCTATCAAGTTGAGAGCGGGTAGCTATCATTCGTCGCCTCCTAATTTTGGTTTGCCGAACCGCGAAATCCTGCACCCCAGCAATGATTCCATATTGGCGTTTGAACCGCTTCAAGTATCCGAGGGCTACTACAACTTCATGGTTCAAGCAGCCCGAGACGAATGTCATGGTCGATCTCTCCAAGTGGATTGGTCGTCTTTCCCATCCTTGTCGCAGACGAGAGAGTTGGTCCAGCTTTATGCAGACAAGTTTCACCCCGTGTTCGCTTTTCTCGCCAACTTGACATTTTCTTCACAGGCCGATGACAATTGGATTCTACTCATTGCGATTACTACGTACGCCGCAACCTATACTCCAGGCCTGACGGGCAGCCGGCAAGTTCAATTATTGCAGGATTTGCTGCGGTCTCTCTTGACCTTGTGGAGAGATGAGGATGTTCAGGCTGGTCTCCAAACGCAATGGGCACCGTCGTCCATGGAAGCTTCATGTGGTCAGTTCGAGGCTCGGTACAGATTATCCATTTTGCAGGCCAGCATTCTGAATCTGATGTGCATGTTACGTACGGGGGACCATTCTTTGATGCAGCGTGTTTTTATAGAGAGGTTTTACCTCGTGGAGGCTTGCCAGAGGCGACAATTAATTGCTCGACCGGTATCAGCCTCTGAGGATGCATCCAGCATCCGTCACCGCGATGCCGAGACGAGGGTAGGTATGATGATATGGGTAAGTTATCAAGTTTTTTTTTTTCTTCAAAAAAAAAAAAATCCAAAAAAATATCGTGTTTTTCAATCTTGTCATTTTTATTACTCTTCTTTTCTTGACCGTTGTTTTTCTTCTTTGACTTTCCGTTCACCACACCCACACATCCCCCGCCTACAATCTTTCAAATTCTCTTTCATAATCGGAATCTATGTTCTGATCTTTCGTCAGCTCTTGGACTCGATGCTTCCATACCAATTAGGTTGTGAGCCGTTACTACAGATCGTGGATATGCAGGCCCCCTTGCCGACCCATGACAATCCTTTGGGGAGAGTCACAGGCCAACAACCCCTACAGACGGCGGGGACGGATGAAGCAAGTATGCGAGCCCCATTCCAACATGAGTCTCCTTTTCATCATTTCGGTCAATGTGAGGAGTGATGATTTCAACTAATTCAGAGCTTGTTTTTCTGTCACCTGCAGCGACGATATTGGATGCCCTTGAACTGCTACATATCGAAAAACGCCTTCCTAGAGTCAGTGAGCTTGGCGTAAAACTGGTCATATACGCCATTTGCAGAAACATGAAAGAGCTATCGGTCAGGAATCGCGTGCAACTTCAGTCATGGACGCCTACGGCGCAGGCTCAAACCCGTGCGGAGCATCCTGTCACGGTTGAAAGCTGGCCGCCGGCGACAGAGATGCTCTCACATTGGCGAAACAGTGCTTGTGACTGTCTGGACATTGTTCATTGGCGTGCACACAGCAAAATTGCCAAAGCTGCTGGGTGGGAGCATAGCACCATCTATCACTTGCATTTTGTGCGGCTACTTCTACTATCGCCGTTGAAGCACATCCAGACCATTGCTGCTGCTTCGAGAAGTCACGCGTCAGCCCAGCAGACGAGCGAACTTGAGAACAGGGAACTATTCGCAGCTCGGAACCACGTCTTGCAGTGGGCAATTCGCGACCAGCACAAGGCGAGACTTGCCGTCGTGCACTCGGGCGCTCTGCTGTGGCATATTCGCCGTTTCAGTACCTACAGTTTCTCAGAGCCCTTTGGGATCTACAGCGCGACACTGATCATCTGGGCATACAGCCAGTGTGTCAACGTAAAGGAGGCAGGTTTCGATGCGCGATGGAATAGTGATGGGGCAGCAGCAGTAGCAGGTGAGGAAGCGGCAAACAATGCTCGTGGAAAAGAAGTTGCTGCTACTTCTGCTACAAATGAAGCCGCCACGGGCTCTGCAACAGCAGACACAACATGTCGAAACCAAGACGAATGCCCCGAAGCGTCCATCATCCAGTTTGATCGGCCATGTGATGACGAGATTATACAATCTTTTGTGCTCCTCGGCGCGGCCATGTCGGCGCGCATGCAGGGTGTTGGCAACATACACAAGCGCGGAGCACCCACCAAGATTCTCAACGAAGGGCTCAAGCTATTACGTCGAGAGCAGGAGAACGACTTGGATTTGAGCTTGTTCCTTGTGAACGAAAGGGGGACTGATGGTGGTGCTGCTGGGTATCAGGGGTTGAAGCTGGAGCAGTCTTATGCGACAATACTGGAGGAAATGACGAAGACTTTGAAGGGCATTTTAATCAGGGGGTAGGGGTTGAAGTGGCTTTCTTGACAGATTTTCGGAGGACATGACGGCTTGGAACGTGGATGTTGGGTGATGTGAATTGCGTCGTGAACATGACGAATTGTGTCATTTCATTCTAACTCTACGATACCTGAAATGTAACGAAGTAAGTATCCGTACATGTGTAAAAGTCTGGATTTCTCATGTCGCGTGTTTGAATTGCCACGAAACGCAGACGCGACGCGACGCGGGCGCGGACACAATGGGGGGTGTCTACACACTGGAGTGGCAAGAAATACAAGAAATACAAGGCCCAAGTTGGTCAGCCAGAAATGTGAACGAGAGGCAATCTTTTTCCTTTTTTTTTTCAAACATGCAGTACAAGGCTGCGGCTGCTCATGGCCTGTCCGCCATCATGGAAGGGCACTGGACCACTCGGGTGAATTATCCTTGATATTATTATAAACATGCAGCAATATAAAAGGAAGCATCAAGGCTCGCCAGCAGATGCACCTGTCCTGCATTTTCTTCGATTCCCGATGCAGCGATACATGACAGTCCGACTCGGCAATCTGCAGAGAATCATGGAGAGCAATCGAGATTGGTGTGATCAGAGGCTCTATTTTTTTTTCTTTTTTTTGATTGATTGATAGTTTATTGGCGGGCGGGCCTGGAGAGACTTGCTTCGGTCGGTTGGTATTCGGTGCGGTCGAGGCGTGGGCCACGTGCACGACGGCGTGAGCTTGGGCATGGGCATGGACATGGATGTGGGCGTGGATGTGGGCGTGGATGTGGGGCAGGGACATGGTCATGGGTTGGTTAGGACTGCAGCTGAAGATTCCGGAAGCGAAGAGCCGTGCTTTGGGTTGAGTCAGTGTCAGTCTGCGGTGGATGACACGGTGCCATGTGGTTGGTGTCTGGTCTGATGCAGCTCTGATACGACGCACTGGGGTCTGGTCCAAACGATTCCGAATGACTTCCAGGTTGTTGAAGAAGACGACGACGACGACAACGATGAAGGTGAAACAGAACATGAAAAGAACAGCAAATGCCCGACCCACTTGAGACTTCACACTTCAGCCACTTCAGCCCACGCCTGATCAGCCGACGCGAACCCGTCCTCGCCCGTCGTCCTATCCAATCACCACGGCCCAGCCTCACCACGAGCCAGAGCCAAGCACCCCAGGCCCCGTCTCCCCCGTCCCCCCCACCTCTCATCTTAAATCGCCAAACCCGCAAAGCAAAAACCCCAAAGAAGAATTGACCCCATGGCCCAAGGACCTGACCCGACCCTTGAACAGGCCCCCTTATACCACGGGTCCTAAAAGCCTAAACTATCAACCTTTGCTATTATTTGTGTTATTTTTCAACAAAAAATACTAGTTTTTTCTATGTTCAACAAAAAGAAAACAACCTGGATTCCTTGTCATCAATTCCCCACACCAGCCACAAAAGCGACCCCAAAACACCTCTCCCAGTCTGTCCTCATCGACATCGACCTCTTTTGACATCCTCGCCTCGTGTATCCCGACCAACGAACCGAACGAGAAACAACGGACAGCATCAACGTACAAAAAAAATAACAACAACAACAACAACAACAGCAACTGTGTGGTTTGCGTAGCGCGCAGACAGCACGCCCCCCCCCTTCCATCATGGCCGCGGCCAAGGGCATGTTCTCGCTGGGGACGAACCGCTGGGACCCGACGCATCGGTTTGAGACTTCGTGGCTGTTTTCGCCGTGGGTGCTTTTCTGGATTCGAGCGCTGATTGTATGGATTTTCCCCCATGTTTTGTGATTTTGTTTTGTTGTTTTGAATTGTTTTTTTATAAAAAAAAAGGAAGAAAAAAGGAAGAAAATAAAGGAAAGGAAAGATATAAGAAAGATTAAAAAAAAAAAAAAAGAAAAAAAAAAGAGAAAAAAAAAAGATTTAAAAAAAAGGATAAGAGAAAAGATTTAACCACGATAAAAAAAAAAAAAACTGACCATCATAGTCTCTCTACTCATTCACAACCCTCTTCTTCATCATCGGCTACACCTGCGCCCACCCCTTCTTTGGCGGCTGCGCAACCGTCCGCCGGTCCTTTTCCTACTTTACCGTCCTCACATACTGGGGCCTGGCGTTTTACTTTGCCGTCTCGGCGGTGCACACCCTCAGCTTCGCGCGCAGTCGTCGAGGCCAAAGCCAAAGCCAACAACCCGCGACATGTCTACTCGACTCCTTCCCGCGGGTCCTCCAAGCCCTGCACTCCCTGTTCTACACCACCGTCGTGACGTTCCCGCTGCTCGTCACGGTGGTGTACTGGGCGGTCCTGTACAAGGGCCTGTGGTTCACGTACGAGTTCGACGCCTGGCACAACGTGTCCCAGCATGCGCTGAACTCGGCGTTTGCGCTGTTCGAGATTGGCTTCACGCGCGCGGAGGAGCCGCCCTGGGTGCATCTGCTGTGGCTGCTGGGCATGCTGCTTGGGTACCTGGGCGTGGCGTTCCTGACGCTGGCGACGCAGGGGTGGTACACGTATAGTTTTCTGGATCATGATGTGCTGGGCGGGAGGGGGTACGTGGCGGGCTATGTGCTGGGCATTGCGGTCGGGGTGGTGGTTGTGTTTGCGGTGGCGAGGGGCTTGATTTGGGGGAGGAGGTGGGTGACGGAGGTGAAGTTGGGCATGGGGGGAGAGTATGCTGCCGAGGGGGGTGATGGTGTCGTTATCGATGCGGAGATGGGTGTTGTTGAGAACAAAACGGGGCGTGCTGAATGATTTTTGATGATTCTGGATTTCTTAATTTCTTATTTTTAACTATTTTTTTTATATCTCGTCTGTTTTCTATTTTTTATTTTATTTTCTCTATTTTTTCTGTTCCTCTTTTTCTTTTTTGTCTTATCCCCCAGGGTATAACCATCCAAACCATCTCGGATGCCCCCCTCACACATATCTTGGCAGAATATGAATGATGTACACGATAGTTGGGATATTTTAGCCGGGCGGAAACATATTGCCATCATTGTCCTTATAAACAGCCAAAGAGGACACAATATCAACTACAAAAAAAGAACCGAAAAAAAAAACCTCAGCACTTTACTGTCGCGCCCTTGCGCTTCTCCGACTCTCGCACTTCAAACATGATTTGGATGCCAACAAACAGACATGCACACGCGAGGAGCAAGAAAATCAATCCTGCATCACGGAAGTTGATTTGGTCAGCAGGAACTTTTCATGGACGTAATCGGGATGTCCCCAGCATTTTGGAGCGCGAAAAAAAAAAAAGGAGACAGAAACAGAACAACAGCGTAGATGAGTAAGGTTAAAGAAAAAACTTACCGGACCATTCGTGCAGAATGCCTGCCAGAATGCTCTGCAGGCCGTCTAGTCCGACGGCAAAGCCGACGAGGTTGGCTGCCATCATCATGAGGACGTTTGCGACGGCACCTACACAGCATAGCATGCGGTACTGGGTCGGGCGGGTCTCCCACTGCCGCCTGGGGAAGAGGTAGGCGGCGGACCATTCGGGGACCATGAACAGCACAATCAGCCACCCCCAGATCAGGAGGCGGAGCTGGATGTCGTGCCAGAGGGCCACAAAGGTGAAGACGGCCAGGTAGGTCAGCGTGGACCTGGCGGCGGCGGCCCAGCCGCGGAAGGAGGCACCCCCCAGGGGGACGAACAGGTAGCGGATCAGCCAGCGGTTGTAGGAGCGGTGCCAGGCGCGCCAGAACAGCTGGGTGCTGTAGTTGTTGCTGACGCAGCGGACCATGTTCTCGGGGGGGTCGACGCCGTCGATGAGGGCCCAGAGGCGGAAGAGGCGCCAGGGGAGCAGCAGCTTCAGCCAGATGATGTGGAGGTTGAAGAAGGACAGCAGGCTGAGCTGGGCGGCCGTGTAGTCGCCCCAGACGGGACTGGCCATGCTGATGGCGCCGACGTAGTCAAAGTGCAGGACGAGCTCCATGGCGAGCAGGACAAGCAGGAACCGGATGGCGTAGCGGATGGTGCGCGACTTTTCAATGCTGGCGGCCTGGAACTTTTGCTGCGAGATGTAGTCGTTGAAGGTGAGGATCGGCCCGGCCAGGTACAGCGGCGCGTAGATGGCGTAGGCGACGTAGTTTCGAAACGTGTATTCGTCGGGTTCGGCGGAGATGGTGACGCGGTCTCGCTCGGATAGATTGGCCGGGTCAAGCTGTTTCTTCTTGTGCACATTAGCACATTGGCGACAGTGTATCTATATACATACACATGTGATGCTTTTCGGCCGCTTACCTCTATCGAATCAGTGCTCTTCTTGTCAATGCTCCAGTAGTAGTCCATGTTGTAGCTAATCAGCCGCAAAATGGTAATATTAAACAGCACCTCCCACCTCGAGTGGATTCCCCCAAAGCTGTCCAGCCAAGCCCCCGTCCGCATCAAGGGCGAGTCCGTCAGCTCTCCAGACGCCGAGGAGGTCGCGCGCGGCGGAGAAACGTGGCTCGCCATATCGCGCAGATGGTAGCCCGCGCACAGCTCGTTGGCGAAGAGCGTCGCAATGTTGAACACCCACGTCGCAAGGGGCACATGCCGGCGCGGCAGCTTCCTGCCGATTTCGAAATTGAGGAACAAGATGATGAGGACCTTGGCCGCCGAAACGCCATGCAGGACAATCAAGAAGAGTATCGCGAAGAAGAAATCAAACGAGGCGCGCTGCTCGAGTCGTCGTCGCGCAGAACTGCTGGTGCGGCTTTGGCCTCGTATGTCGCCCGCGGGCTGGTATGCCGAATTCCAGGCTCTTCGTAGTAGAGGGTGGAGGAGCAGCAGACCGGCCATGTAGGCGAGGTTGCTCCGAAAGGTGTGGTATTGCGCGTCGGAGACATCAATCTTGCGACCGGGAATCCAGCCTGGGGACAGGAAGCGCTCGTACTTGGGGTATCGGGGGTCGGAAGCTGTGGGATTTATTTTTTAGCAGGCGGGATCTCGTCAGTGGTGTTTGTGCGCTTTTTCAATTTATTTTGCAAGCATGGCTGACGCAAGCCAAGTTTCCAGAGGATTGTTTTTTTTTTTTCTTTTTTTTCCGCCGGAGGATACGTACGCCTCGAGACACTGTATGCCGTCCAGAACATGCAGGGCACGGCACATATGAACACTACATAATACAGGAGAAACTCGGGCGTCCTCCACTTTGACGGCGGGGCCTGGACCTGGGGCTGGGACTTGCGGGCATCGTGCTTGACGGCATCGGGGTCGTTTCGCGATTCAATGACTGCTCGGTAGGGAGTGGAAGATGATGTCAAGAAGCGGGTGTCGAGGGTGTCGAGGTCATAGACGCTGCGGAAAAACGAGAGGAGGCCCATGGTGGGCCAGGTCGGGTACTCGTTGTCGTCCCGTTGTCGTCCTCGTCGTCTCCTCGTGGTCGGCCTCGTGGTCGGCCCTTATCGCGGGCTCCTCGTCGTTGGACGGTCGAGGAACAAAGGTTGGATGGAAAGGCTGACGTTGATGACAGTTGAGCTACTTTGGAGTCGAGCCCACTGCGCAGTGCCAGAGTGGTGGCTGGTGCGGGAGCCCGGGAGCCTCGGCTAATTAATTTATTTCCCCTGGTTGCTCCCGGTACACCCGCGTGCACAATGGGTGGGTGTACATTGTATGCACTCTTTCGATACGTCTTTGCATATCATGTCGGCTCAAGATTATGCACAAAAAAGGGGGAACAAAAAAAAATGAAACAACACACACACACCACATGAACATCCACCGTCTCATTCGCTAGCACTCTTCCCTCTACCCAACCAACCCGTCGTATCCCACATCTCCCGCCTCTCCCACATCCCACGCAATTCTAATCGGCTCATGATTCCCCCAAAACCTCTCCCCCCCGAGCCACAGCTCGAAGCTCAGATCCGCAGGCGCCACCTCGATGCGCACCTCAAACTCGCAAATGTAGAACTTGTAGCCCTTGGAGAAGCAGCTTCTGCGCTTCTGCTTGAGCACCAGCTGATGCTGCTGCACGCCGCTGAGGTTGCTGGTTACGCGACAGAGTCTGGTTGCGCCGGCTATCAATTGGGGTTAAGGACTGATGCATTGTTTGATGCTGCTAAAAAGAAAGGGAAAAAAGAGAAAAGAAGAATAAAAAAAATGGACTGTCTCCTGGCAATACAGGGTCACAGGCAAGTCTGCTTCATACCTTGCTTCAAGCTGCTCGGCAAAAAGGACGCCTCGTTTTGCGAAACAACAATGTCCGTGACCCACGACCGATTGGTGTCCCGCTCGGCAATGTGGAATTGAAACGTCTTGATCAGGGGCACGTTTGTATCGATGGTGTCGCCCTATATTTTCAAGGTGAGTTTTGTAAAACCATGTCCTTACATATGTGCATGTACATATATTTATATATATACTTTCACATGTATATTGCTTCTTCACCAAGAAAAGTACTCACCTTCCGAATCATCCACTCAATCTGGTCCACCGCCCACAGTTTCTTCGCATTAAACGGATCCCGAATCACCTCTTCGTCAAAGTGCCGCCCCGGCGAGTACGCCTCCCGCACAATGACCCCGTAGCTGGCGCGGGCCACCCGCGTCGCGAGAACTGACCGCGACGTCCCGCTCTTCATCTTGTGCTGGTGTTCGAGGAGAAGGCCGCGCACGACGACCAGTTGGGGATCCTGGCAGGGGATGACCTTGGTGTGCTTGGCGTTGGGGTGCGAGAGAGTGGCGAGTTGCTGCTGGAGGGTTTGTCGGACGTAGGCGGAGCTGCCTAGGCCTCCTGAGAGGATGATGAATTCCTGGGTGTGGGATGGTAAGTTGGTTTCTTTCTTCTTTCCTCTTGTCTTTTCTTCTTCTCCTCGTCTTTTCTTCTGTTTCAAAAAAAAAACATACCACTTGCTCCGTCATGCCCTTCTCCAAAAGCCAATCAAGCTGCTCCCTCGCTTGCTTCATGATCCCCTCAATCTGCTGGTCAAACAGAGCCTGAATTTCGAGCCTGGAAAAATCATTGTTGCCTCGTGGGGTGAGTAAACGATTTTCACACTACCCTTTTATTTTTCATTCCTAACAGCTAACAAAGACAATAAAAGTGCTGCAATAAAAAAAAAACAGTGCATAAAAAACTCACATGCTAAACACTAGACGGCCATTCTCAATCCCCGCTTCCACATCCGTCAGGTCGTGCGACACCCCTTCCATCTGCATCTTGTACACAGACTGCATGTATACCCTCTCGCCAAACTTGTGCTTGAGGGTCCGGAAGTGATGGCTCCGGGCCATGCGCGCGGCACAATTCGCGGGCAGGCGGCCCCGGAGGTCGGCCCGGCCACCACCAGCAGAACCATCACCACGCGCCAGCTTCTGCTCCACGAGACGCACAAAGGCGCGGTCAATGAGCGTGGAGCCGATTCCCACGCCCTTGACGGCGGAAACCTGCGTCATTTGCCCTTGCGTCCATGCCGCTGCGCCACCAGCATGCGCGGCTGCGGCCCGCCGGACACGCATCAGGGCCAGATCGGTGGTGCCGCCGCCGGCATCCACGGCCAGGAACAAGCTCCCGGGTTGCAAGGCGAGGGGGCTGGTCTGCAGGGTGGCGACGGCAGCGGCCTCGGCCTCGGTGAGATCAACCTGCGCCGAGTGTCGCGGTCCTTGGACGCCGAAGCCGGCGCTGCGGATGATGCCCTTGAAGGTGTTGATGACGTGGATGCGCGTCCAGGTCGTGGGCACGCTGAAGAGGAACAGGACTGCCAGGTCGGTCCAGCTGCGGCCAATCTGCATCTGGATTGTGTCGCGGATGTGCGCGTATACCTGGGCGAGGAAATCTGTGGCAAACCTTTGGGCCTCGTCCATGGTCTTGGGGGCGCGGGGAATGGCCTGCCCGGCGGCGAGGTTGGCGTTGTCGATGAAGAGTTTGAAGAATTCGCGGCGGATTTTGCGGGGGGGTTTGCTGGGTGTTTTGCTATTGATGGTGCCCTTGCTGTTGCCTCTGCTGCTGCTGCTGCTACCATCATCGTCTTTCTTCTGTTTATCCCCGCCATCACCATCCTCATCACCACGGTCCTCATCGTCGTCCACATCATCATCGTCGTCGTCGGCGCACATGAACCCCCAAGACGAGAGCGTCCCGTCAGCATTATAAACGAGCGTCGAAGGCACTTTGCGCTCGCCGCGGTCACCGCTGCCAGGCCAGTCATTGATGACCTGAATTGGCATGCGAGGCGTCCTCCACCCCACGCCTACGACTTGTTAGAAGGTCCCGGGTTTTTGAAACTAACAATGATTCATTTTTTTGCCCATTCTCTTTGCTTACCAGTGTACGTGGTGCCCAGATCCACCGCAACAACAATGTCGGCATCGCAGCTCATCATCGCGCACCACTCACCGACACGGGGGATTATCTGGAGCTCAATGCCATGAGAAGCCCAGAATCATCTCCTCTTGGGCAAAAGATGAACTAAGAAAAGGAAAAAAAGAAAAACAAAAAAACAGAAAATTCTATTTAATTTGTAATTAAACCCAAACAACACTCAAAAGGACTTGCTCGTCATCCGCCGCCGCACTGGCATCCCCATTCCTATCCCCTGTCCTGTCGAAAAGGGGAAACGAACCAACGCCAAAGACCAACGCCGTGTTAGTCAGACTGTGCGAAATGGCCCAACAGGCGCTGGGTTGTGGACATACGGTTGTAACCTTGTTATATGTTGTCTCCCTTCTCATTTTCGGCTGAATTTGAGGTTTGCTCCCTTTTTAACAGACACGACGGGAGAAAAAAGAAAAAAAAAACCCTCGCAAAGTAGGTACCATGGCATGCAAGTGTATGCGTGTGCATAACCAACAAGCGCGTTATGAAAAGGCGACAAGGACGGACGTTCGAGCGAGCACCGTTACAAAATCTCCCTCTTATCTCTTTTTCTTGTCCGGCAAGAGTTGGACAATAATTTCTTTCGGGTTCTCGTCCCCTTCATTTAATACACGAAGCGCTGTTGTCGTTCTTCACGCAAAGATCTCTCGCCATGGCTGCTGCTCCTGCATCATTGACCGCTGCTGCTTCCATTCCACGTAGCGGAGTTTCCATTGCAGGGCCAAGTGGTTCCTCCTCTTCAGTCAGAGCACAGAGCATCCGATCAGAAGGTTCCTCATCAGCTCGGCATTCTCTCACCATTGCGTCTGTTTCGAGCGACGCGGCGCGCATCTCAGGCGAAGTCACATCTATCACTGCTGCCCGAGCTACTAGTGCTTCCGAAGCGCTCAACGAACCGCTCGTGGTCGACTCTGCAGGTTTCGTGGGTGCAACGAGTACCATAGACTCGTCTGTCTGGACAGAACCATCAGCAACACTGCTCGTGCCAGCTACGGGTTCGTCCGACGGCCTCGGTCCTGGAAAGGTGGCCGGTATTGCGATTGGATGCGTCGTGGTGGGATGTGTAGCAGGTCTCATCGCAGCGTGTGCTTTGCTGAGACGAAACAGTCAATATGTCAATGTGGCGACCGCAGTGGTTGCCCATGATGAATCAAGGGATTCTGCCATAGAAGCAACGGCTCAGGTCATCAGCAGCAGCAACGGCAACAGAAACAACGACATGAACCGCATGAATGGTATCCAGCTCAACCATTTTCTCCTGGAGGCAACTCCGGATAGAGACATTGCGCAGGAAGTGCAGTCGCTGGGAGAACTCATTCACCAGCATGTCCAAAACTACTACCACACCAAGCCTGTTCTCGCAAACACTGAGAGTCTTTCCGCGGCTCTTTCAGACCTTGGCTTCTCCAGCGCTACGAAGTCGATTGGATCGCATATTCCTGCGCAAAGCATGGCAATTTTGTGCCGAGATGCCAGCACCCGATCCGTGGGACTACGTCACGTAATCATGCGTGCTGCATTCAGCAGCATAGATTTTGAGCTGCAATATGGGAGCAACAACCTCAACAGAATCGCCGACGCTTCTGGCCCTCTTCCGTGCTTGCTTCCACAGCCCATGGTACCGTTTCTGCGGGCGATGGCCCCGCATGAGAACGAGGCCGGCGGCGGCAAGACACTAGACGAAGCGACAGCAATGACAGTAGCTCTCCGCGAATGGCGCCGACTTTCAGCATTTCTACTGCACCCCGAGCGCAGTCTCCGGACGGCACTGCCTGTGCAAGAAGCGGCAGCGGCTGTGCAGGCGCAGGAGCTAGCACGGAGGCTCAATGTGTTCCTGGGCCATTTTGTCGAGACCACGGCTGGGGCAGCACAGCGTCAGGAAAGACATTTGCAGGCGGTGATTGTCGAATGCGCCACGCTGGGCCACGTGCTGCTCTCCCATCCGAGTGACTGGCGGGTGGTGGTGGATGACGATACGTCGTCGTCCTCGTCGTCGTCGAGGCGGGCCGTGGTGGTGGAGGCCGGGCTGGACAGGCTGAGTGACCGGGACGGGCCGCGCTACCGGCGCCCGCAAAGGGTGGTTGAGCCGGTGGTGGTGTACTGCAACGTGTAATTGGTGGTGTGGCCTCGTTATGCGGCTCGAGTTGCTCGGGTTGTTTCGGTTGCTCGAGTCGCTCGAAGTGTGATGAACTGGTGTGGCACCGTGTACAATTGGAAATTGGAAATTGACAATAGACGATAGACGTTGTTGGTGTTGGTCCGACCTTGCTCAGACGTCAATTGGTCAATTGGCCCACGGATCCATTGGGTGGAGCTGCTCTACTGTCTAGTGGGCGATCTCCTGCATCAAAGTGGAGCCAGCCTCCTTCCCATTCACCTTTGGAAAGAGGTATCGAGGGAGCCTAACTGAATAAAATGAGTTGGTCAAGAATCAAATTCAAAGCCTCAACGAAGCAAACGCAGACCAGACCAGACCGCACATCTTGCATCCATGCAACACACAGAACCAACCACGAACGACATGGGTGATACCAGATTGCGTTGCGTGGCTGTGACAAACACGTCCTGCCACTTTTTCGCTCGGCGATTGGCGTGCTCTAAACACCGCCTCATGATCCACGATCCGATCCTCCTCATCCACCGAAGCCATCAAGACCCGTGGCGTGCTAAACTCTCACCATCATGTAGTCAGTGCCTGCGATCAAGATCACTCTTTCTCACTCTGCCGTCCCTCTGCCAGCGTATAAATGCAGAAGACATGAAGGCCCTCGCCAGCCTCCGTCAAGGCATCCAGTGTATCCATCTCATCAACCCTGTCATCACAACCAGCCGAGTCGACCACGATATTCGCCGCTGTTTGGACCTCGTGCTGACGTGCCACCGAGATCTCCAGTTGCTTATCCATCTCCGCAACCAGCACCTCGGATTTCTCCAACACGTTCCCAACCATGTTCTCGAGCGGATCAACCATGCCATTGAGACGGCAAACCAGGGCCTCGCCGAGGCCCGCCGCATCATGGAGAAGTGTCGCCCCAAAGCTCATTGTGGTATGAAGATGTCCTGGCACAGCCAGCTCGAGTGGATGGTATGTTCGGCGGCCGACTTCCGCGCCCAGGAGCCCCATATCAATAGCCAAAATGCTGCTGTACTGGCTGAGCTGGGCTATCTGAGCCAAATCACCAGGTCTTCGCTCCAGAGTAGCTCTACGACCAGTGAGGATGTTGTAGTTGTGCCTGCGAGTACTGCCGCGGAAGAGGTCGTAGAAAAGTGTAAGTTTGTTGGCCGTGCTTTCCTTGCTCAGTGAGCCTGGATATTGAATTGGTCGTGTGCTAACTGGTTTGAATATTCTTGGAATTAGTCTCTGGAAGCACGTGCTTTTTGCCTGCGCCAGCGAGGACGTCAACGTCGACGCCAAGCTCGAGATATATCTCGCAGGCCAATGTGGCCAACTATAGCGATTTGCCTGAGGCCGTGATTCCTAATGCGGTGCCGCCAAGGGGGGCTGGGACGACGTCGTTGGCGCTGTCTTTGTCGTCATCCACTTGTGTCGTAGCGGACAGCGAGACATCTGCGTCCTCGATTGTTATACTGGGTGCCACCGACGAAAAGAGCCTACTCGTTCTTTTCGGAGATTGACACAGCCGGAATGGCCCGGGGGTCGCAGTGGAAGGGGGTTTCGTTACTGGCCGGGTTTCGTTCCTGGTCGAATAGCCAGCATTTCTGCCTGGTAATGGTGATGCACAGGTTTGCAAGGAACATGCGGAGTGGGTACAATACAATTTACCGGCTGATTTTCGTTTGCTGATGTTGCTGTTGACTTTGCGGTGTTTGCTGACAATGTTGTTAGACCTTGCAGAGGCCATGTAGAGCTTCAAAATGATATGGCTCCCGGCCGCGGCTCTTGGCGGCTGCATCTCAATTTCAAGTGTTTCTTTTTGCTCTTTGTGATTAGACTGCTTTTAATTTCTTCTTTATTTTCTTCCTCTTCTTTCCCCCTTTTTTACTTAGTTTTAACCATCAATAATGTCAGTCTTGTTCTGATAAACTCTCACCTCAGCAGACCTCCTTTCAGCATTCGCACAACGTCCAGGGGGTCTGATGAAACCACTCAAAGGCGAACAGTTCTATTGACCAACCTCTTACTTGCATTCATCGAGCTCCATCATTCAGGGCTTCAATGTCTGTTGATCTGCAGCTGGCAGCTGTCCAAATGCCGCACGGCCCGCCAGCAACCCTCAATGCCGGTATGGTCGATTCGTTTGACCAGGAAGAATCAACAGCTGTCCTAGTGAGAGCTGTGCGGGATGCCTATTCACAGCACACGTCTACTCACTTCGATTCATAGTACAACCCCCCTTTTACTGCCCAGTTTCATAGCACATACACGCCAGGAGTCCTCGTCCTCTTGTTATATAGCAGACTGCTCTCTCCTTACCTACGGAAAATACCTTGACCAGTTTGTCTCCTCTTCCATAACCCCCAGCATCAGGGAAAATCGCAGCCATGGAGAGCCAAGCTGCTGTGCCTAAGCAATACCAGCACTACATACCGCGCTTTCTATTGACAAACTTTTCCCACCCGTTTAAACCCAGCGGTAAAAAGGGAGCAACCCCGCTTGCCTCCCAAGATGGCCCGCCGCAAGGCAAAGCAAAGAAGAAAAAACGACGTGGCAAGCTCGTCGTCAACCGCGTCGACATGTCCTCTGAAACAGCTCTAATTACAGAAACCCCTGTGAAAAGCATTCTTGGTCTCGTCAACGTGTATGAGCACACGGGCATCCCGCAAACGGAGCAGAACAGAATCGAGCAAAAGTTCAAGGACCTCGAGTCCGACGCCAGTGCGATATTCCGCCGAATTCTCCTCGTATTTACTGCAAACCGTCAAGGCATGTGGCTCACGCGGGACGAGAGGAACCTGGTGCGGAAATTCCTGTTTGTCATGAAGTACCGGGGCACGGCCGTCTATGGACGCTATTTCCACGAGACGATGGCGACGTACGTGGATGATGACAAGCAGCTGCTGGGGTTGTACATGAAGAAAAGGGGCTTTTCGAGACCCATGGACGTGTGGCTCGACAACCTCGAACAGTTCATCGATGTACGCATGGATACCGAGATGAAATGGCTACAGGAACTCCTCGAGCGCACGTATGCCCCCGACGCGCACTGGTTCATCATGCATTGCCAGGGCTTCTACATGTCCATCTGCTATCCCTCCGACCGCGACGCCGAGTTCATCATCCCCGATAACTGCTACAGCATTTCCGAGGGCCCGCACGAAGTCCTCATGGGCAGCAGCACATTCGGCGAACCCAAATACACGAAGGGGACCAGCCTCCACGAATTCGGCCCCATCTCCCCTCGTCTTCTCATCGTCCTGCGCAGCCTCCTCTTCCCCATCCCGGAAGAAGATGCCACAGATGTCCGTTTCAAAACCTCTCGTGAATTGTGGCGGTCCCTCAACGAGGCCCAGTTCGGACGCCTCTCCGAGACTTTGCTCGCCGATCTGCCCGTTTCTAAAGCCCGCAACAACTACAGCGAGCTCGTGAATGGTGTGCTCCGTCCTGTGCACGGCATGACAGGAACCTCGAATAGACAACGCCACTCCTTCTTTTTCAACTTTTTCCCCCTGGAGAATACGCACGTCGAGCGCATCAACGGCGTCTTCTTGGACAATGTGAGCTGCTGCGGCAGTCTGGTGTTTCGTTCCGAGGGCGCGTTGCGGGCTTCGCTGGCGTGGTACATGAATGACTGGAAATACTTTCCCAAACACGTCGGGTATACTCTTCCTGTGGAGGGTGGTCGCTTGAAGAAATTCTCAGCGCTGCTCACCCAGCTTGGCGTGGAGAATCTGTTCGTGGGAGATAGGATAGCGCTCGTGCGGGAGGTGGCGCGGTATATCCCGGATGGTGAGAATGCTACGCCGTCGATGCAGGTGTACCAGATGTTAGGTATTTTCCTTCTTGCATTGCTTTTTTTACTTTTCAAATGAATTGCGTAGGCTTAGTTAGGGTGGAGTATTAAATAAGGACAAGGCACACCGCGGGATACATTTCAAATAAAAATATTTACGCGAGGAACATAAAAAATAGAAATAAGAATAAATACATTAAAAACAGAAAAAGACAAGGTTGTTGGAACCATCGTGGCACAACGGCAAAAATATCTCCAGGGCGTGATTCGAACACGCGACATTCTGATTGAGCTGTTCCGTTACAGTCAGACGCCATAAACCAACTAGACTACCCGGAGAGAAGCGAGGTGCGCTCGCTGGGTGAATTGATTCGCTGATGGGATCGTTGGGCGGGTCTTGATTAATTTGTTTTATATCGGGGCGCGGACCTGCATGGTTGGTGGATCTTGGCTCTACTTACTTATGGAGTAGAGCAGTAGCTATGTGGAGTGATGTGCTCGTGGGATGTGAAGGGAGATTCGATTCTCAGACTTTGATGTGCTGCATGAGGAAATTGGGGTCCGAGAGGTTGTTATTTTTATCTGTCACATGCGTGGGCAGCGCATGAGCTGCGCGCGGTGTGGTCCACCATAAATATGTAGGTCTCACCTGGATGACCGGCCAGCGCGTAGTAACCAGGGCTGGGTGTGTGTAGCGTGGTAACGACAGCCTGGCACGCAGTGCAAAAGAAAAACAGCATAACAAGGAAAAAAGAAAGAAGAAAGAAAAAGGAAAGACAGAAAAAGAAAAAAAGTTTAAAAACATCACAAACGCAGACAGTAACTTGTATATAAACTCCCACTTTAAAGCGTCCTACCCTACAGAAAATAGATTACTAGAAAGAAGGAAAACGCCAAGATAGATGGCATGCAGCTTGCAGCAGAATCCGAGTGCAATAAAATTTATAGGTCAGATCTCTCATGTCTAGACTGGCCTAGACATGACATAAATCACACACATGGAACGGATGCACACGCGCAGACACGAAGAGCTGGGCCATTTACAACTTACAACTTTGATTTACAATTAAATAAGCATGCGGGCACTCATCTCTCACAACGCCTTCATCATGCTCGACGAGGCTACAGGCTACGATGGCAAAGGCTTTTTACACGAAATCATGGAGCATCACCGCTGAAGGAAAACAGACCTCTTGCGTGTTTGTATGCATTGGAAAAAAAGACAATTTAGTGACCCCTTCGCCCAAACTCCAGCTGCGCGGCAAACTCCATCGCTAAAGGAAAAAAAGAAGAAGAACAGAGAGAGAAAACATGGCCAGATGTCATATGATCATATCCAAAAA